>JABASP010002105.1:0-22693 GCA_019776565.1 Sminthurinus signatus | reverse complement strand
TTCTATACTATACATGTGTGTAAAAATATACATAGTATTTCTGTACAGAAAATGTCTATTATACTGCAGTAATATCAACCACACTTTATTCTAATAGGCCAAAAAAGCACATGGAAATGTTTGAAATGGTGGAAAACAGGACAAAATACAGTATTTTTAAAAAGAAGAGAAAAGACTGACATTTTACTATTGGAAAATAATATAAAGAAGAGCTACAGCAATTTTATATGTATTTTAGATTTAGAGTTTCGAGGCTTTTTCGTTTGGAGTTTTAGAGCGTCTCGCGTATCACAAAAATATTTTAATAAGAGCAAATATCTCAATTTTGTGTGTGTGTAAGCGTTAAAAGTCATGTCTGTGGTATGTTAAATACTACAGACGGAGATATGTCTGCGGACAAGAGATGCGAAAGAGCAAGAGCCAGTGAGACAGCGAGAGAGAAACAGAGAAACAGAGAGAGATAGTCAAACTCCTCGAAATGAACTTGTTAAAGTTATAATGATGATTTGTATTTGTATTTTTGTACATTTATTTATGAACAGTCACCATTATTATTATGTACGAGCGTTTTTATGGACATGGAGAAACAAGATGGAAACACAAGTTTCGGCTTGTAAATCAAAAGAAAGAAATATTCACAATACATACACAACACTAGAAAACACTAGACAAGACAACATGGCATAAAGTTTAGTGCAGGATTAATACGAGTGTGTGCATGTTGTATGAACATTGAAGATTTTTTTTACATAAGCCTAATAGTTGATGTATGTACAAGTAGTAAAATGGTGGAGAAGATAAAGGATTCAGATCCAATAGAGTCATGAATCATTCTCCATTGATAAAATGCAGTGTCATTAATTACTTTTTACAAATGCACGTGTCAAGATTCAAAATCTCCATTTTACTTCAGGCAAAAACTTTCTTCAGTTCATTCCGTATTTCTTTCACATACTCGTACTCTTTCATACACACAAACACACACATCATAAATATGCGTGTACACAAAATTTCAATGTTACATACAAAAAAAACTGATAATATTAAGTTGCCATTTTCCATTTATTTTCCCAGTGTATTTTTCCTTTGGAATTTCATTTCTAAACCTTTAATTAATTTAACTATCATAATTTAGAAAATTTCGGATTTCTAGTGGATTAATTTTTCTTAAAAGTTTGAAATTTTGACAATACTTCATTGAAACAATGATCAACCTTGTGTAACAAATGCTCTTAATATTAAATACCAAAATCATTTGCATTTTTTATAATATTATACTTTATGCTGCAAAACTTTAATTCTAATGAAAATTCTGCTGTATCAAATTTCCCTCGAGTTGCACATTTTTTATTTACTCCAACTAAGAAGAAGCACGATTACGAGCTATGAGTAAATTTTATTACCTACTTCTCTGTGTGTGGTAGTCCAACTTCGCTGTGAGAGGAAGAGACAGAATTGAAGTGTCATCTTTGGAAAATAATATGATATGACATGATATAATTGGCGCCAGGGAAAAATTGCTAAGCTTGTACAGATATTGTATAGGCAATTTAATTTGTACATCTTTTGTCAATACTCAAAACTCAAATAGTCAATACTGACCGAATTCCGTCGCTTGACTTGTCTCACTGGTGGTTGACGACAAACTGCTGACTGCTGACAATATCAAGCAGTACAAGTACAAGTACAAAAGACAACAGCACAGTTGAACAGTTGTAAGGTGTAATGTGAGCTGGAAATGATGTGGTATCATTCAATCTTTTTATTAGTCTAACGACCATAATAAGTAGACGAGGAAGCATGGACACATGGATGTGTTAATACAAACATTAGAAAACACCATAAATACGCTGTAAATGTACAGTGTACAGAGTGTAGACTGTAGACTGTGGAGTTTGGACTTGGCCATAAAAAGTTTTACAACTTGACCTTACTAATAATCCTTTCAAAGGGGTGGCAAAGGCAGTAGAAGTCGTATGTATTGTACATGAAAACCATATGTATTATTTACTTGTGGTGAGTCTACATTTTCCCAAGTATATGTTTAAGACTACAACCGTGAGCTGTAGAGTCGCTCTAGTTTGTAGTATAGGCACATGTACTTTGTAAACCATAAGTTATAGGTGTATCCGGTATTCATATGCATGATATGTACGGTGTGTAGATAAGGTATACAAACGCGCGGTTTCCTGCACAGCGATGGCCTGATGCCGAAACAAACGCACGGCAACTTGAAACTTGGGAACTTGGAAATCCAAAATCCAAAATACGAATACGACTACTTGAGCTACTGCTCTTAACTCTTAAAGAGGACGACAGTGACAAGAGCAGAACAGCAGCAGCAGCACATGAGAGAAAAACAAAACGTCATACTTGTCTAGTGTCTAGTGTCTAGAGAGAAACCATACCAGACGAGTGATGTGAGGGCTAAAAGCCAATGCTCAATGCTGATGCTAATGTACAAACAAAATCTATATAGGCAAGAGTAGCGAGTATGGGGCCTGAGAGAAAAGGGTGCACAAAATGAAAACAAATGAATGCACGTGCTGTAGAGAAAGTGACGAAAGAGTTGACAAATAGGGACGCAGCTACGCTGATTTACTATGGTATCCACGACTATTCTACTTGACAAAAGGGCAATTTTCTATGGTATCACGTAGTAGCAGTCAAATATTATCTGTGTACAATGTACAATCTGCTCCTGTTTTACTCTTCTTGATTTTTCTACTTTGTACTAAACTCTTGACTTGACTGTTGACTGTTGACTAGTGTTTACACAAATGTAGAGAGTAAAATGTAAAGTTGTACAACAAAATTAGTTGTGCTTCAGGTTTTAATTGGCTATACTCTTTGCTCAATTTCATGGGATGAGTTGCTTTACAATGGGATCAACCTGCCAATTAAATCCCTTTTTCTCCAGATACAGTTCACTCTGCATTGAAAACAGTGCGTACATTGTTTATTATTTTAATTCTCACATGACAATTTGTTTAAATTCAAGCTTGATTTTAGTTCCAACGACTCTGAATTTGACTCTGAATTTTGGCTCTGACTATTGGATCCAAATTCAAATTCGAATTCAAATCCGAGGCTGATTCTGATTCATGCATTTCAATTGGTATGGAGCTAAAAATGAAAAAAGGAAGGTACCCCAAATAAAAGAGTTATAGGATAAATAAACAGAGAAGGATGGATTGGCTGAATCGGATAGGCGGAAAAAATATGGTGGGATATCAATCCTCGTTCCCATGTTTGCTCTGTCCTAACAGAAAGCGTATTACAAGTCCAAATCCAAACTTTTTTTTTATTATTGGCATGAATATTTTCTGTGTGGGACGGGTGAAGGCTCAGTGTACACTGTGTAAATGAAGGAGTGAGATTGTTTTGTATGTAAAATGCAGATAGAATTATGCACAGGTCTAAGTACACACAAAATACAAATACAAATACTCCGGGTATATTTTCAAGTTACCGGTTGCCGTCCACACCATGTACCAGCGGAGACTGTATACAGGAGACAGGAGAAAGAGACCAGATGAACCAGAATCCAGTGAAAGAGAGGAGTTGGCCCATCTTTCTAAACAAGAAGGCAAAAAAGTACAGCTTTATCCTTCCGTTTCAATGGTATGGATTGAAATGATGTAGGGAGTACGGAGAACTACAAATTTGAAATTTGAATGTGTACATTGAAAAATCTAAAGGGTTTTAAAATCCCATCCTCTTTTGAAAAGCATTTGCTAGTAATGGTAAAATATAGAATGTATTGAGATTGGAGTAGTTGCAGTTGTGGATGATTTGTCTTTTGTGTCATCTTGTCCAATGTGCAGAAAATATCCTCCTTCATCTTCCTGACACTTTCATCCCCCACTTAACATTTTCCTTTTCCTTTATCCATCCTCCTCCTCCTGTGCATCGTATTAGACATTACATTTATACATAGTAAATGTACATGTATAATATAAGTGAGGCTTCTTTTTGCCTAGCTGGCTGATCCGTATTGATGAGCATATGGCTGCGTCCATGAATCAAATCATATGGAATAAACACATAGTTTTGTCTAGGAAAACACAGTACACAGTTAAAGAACTGAAGATTGGAGAACGTGGAGGAAAAAAATAAAAATGAATCAGATGTTTTCAAATAGAAAGTGGTATAAACGTTAAAATGTTATTTGTTCAAAAGATGTATCATCGTCATCCTCCTCAATAAATTTAATGCCAATGTATCAAGAGGTGTACATTGTGCAATATAAATCTATGTTAAAATGTATTATGTATTATGTACACTTGTACTTTACATTACATTCTAAATTTAAAACCCGTCTCTGTTTGTCATTTTGTTTTGTATTCATAGATTTAGTTGTGGGACTTCGGCTGCCAAAAAGAGGCTGAAGGGGAAAAAAATTGAAATCAATTAAATTGACAAAATATCCTCCATTTTCTAATATCTCTCTAGTATTTTTTTCCATCATAAATTTTACTCTCCATTTAACCTTAAAACATTTTACTTTCCAATCGATGTAAAGTGTACAGTGTATAGTGTAACGTGTATAGTGTATAGGTTTTTAGTCATTATAAATTAACCCTTTTTTTCCTTGTCTACTAAAAATATTTAACCGTCACAACATTTACCCTGGATTTACATATATGTGTTTTTAACTTGTAAATTTTAACTTTTAGCACTTTCCAAAAAAAATTGACCGTAGTGAAAATTCAAACCATGAATTTTGTTTGGTTTGGTTTCAGTTTGACTTTTCCGTGATTAATAGTCACTCTGTAAAAATTTATAATGGAAACTAAAAATAACTTTTACACAATTTAACGGTAAACAACTCTAAATTCTGAATTCCGACATTTCCAACATTTCCAACATGGAGGATGACAATTCACAAAACTATGCCTTGAATAAATACATTAAAATACTAAAATGCCTTAAATTCCCAACCTACAACTTACAGCTAAAGCACAGAAAAAAAATTAATCGTAATTTTACCAAGTTCATCTCTATGTTTAAATATGAGTCAAAAAATAGAAATCAAAGGTACCAACCAGAAAGATTCTACTGGGAGTAGAACGGACAATGACAAAGATGGACACAGACATGGAAGTTTCATCCATGAATTTACGATGGGATACTTTTGTAGGAAAACAAAGTCCAAAAAATCTTCATTTTGAGGGAAGAAAAAGCAACCATATTCTTCTGACTGACGACCAACGGGAAAAGAATCAAGTGACTTGAGTCAACTTGATTAACGGTTTTACTCAACTCAAATTCTATCTTTTAGTTGTTTTTCAGTCACCACTATGAAAATTCAGTGTAAAAAACGAAAGAAATCTGTACCCTTTTCTTTTCTTTCTTCCACCTTTTCTCATCCTTTTAGATTTTTCCAAAAAGAACAGAAATCTAAAACCTAACATGAAGAATACTTTGAGAATCTAGTCAAAAAACCATGTCCACCTTCAAACAATAGAAATAATACAATAGAATACAACAATACAATACACCTTGCTGTGGAATAAACTTTCCATTTCCAGTAAACTTTAAAGATCTGTCGTCTCCATTGTAAATTGTAAATAGACTGTCGACTCTTAATTCTTCTTGTACTTACCGATCACCATGTTAGCCTTTGGTTGGTTGGTTGGTGTCAACCTAAATTCTACAAACTGCTAACTGTTATACCCGTTAACTCTTCTATCTTGTATACTCAATACTCAATACTCAAAGTATGTACTAAATAAATAATACACAGTAGACTTCTGTCTTTCTCTGTGTATGAGTAAATTGTAAATTATAAGGTCTTTTTAAGTGAACGGTGTAATGAAAATGAGCAGGAACGCAATGCGTGCCTTCTTATCATCTACATCAGTCAGTCAGCGAGCCAGTATAGCCAGTAGACAGTGGGGTGTAGAGAGTGGAAAAATAGATGCCGTCGATCTTTCCACGAAAGGGTGAGAGACAAAGAGAAAAGCAGCGAGTTTGAGGAACAAATGAAAAATTTTTCCCCGAGTATCCATTCTCTATTTCTCTCTCTCTCTCTCTCTCTCTCTTTTCTGTTTCATACCCTTTATTTTATTTCCTATCCTACTCCCAAGTTGGAATAAATGGTTAGTTAGTATTTAGCATGGTCGTATAATGCACCGTGTAGCGCGTATCATTTGAAAAGAGATATTTCCGCCTCTATAACATGATATTATTACTATTACTATCGCTCGGTGGTTTTCTCTTCACTGAAATGTACTGTATTGTGGTGTGATGTGGTTATGCGTTCTAACAAGTTGTAAGTTGGAACTGAAGAAAAGGCGACAGAAAAAAAACTAAAAGAGGAAGATTGTAAATTTTAAATTCAACAATCGGCACTACATGCACTATGTTTTGGACGAGAAGAGGAAGATTGAATTCAGTGGTGTACATGAGTAGAAGTATTTTTGGTGCCATTTATCTCCGTTCTCTACATTCTACATGCACAATATGTACGTGGATTTTTCATACTATTTTAACCGTATACGTCTTGGTTTCAATATTCTTTTTTTCTGTACTGTATAAGAGCATTTGACTTCTGAATTCGGAATTCTTGACGTATCTTAAAGGGCTGTGAATTGAGGATTGAGAATTGTGAATATGTATGATATGTGAAATGCTATGGTACGTCAAGGCATCATGCCCTATCTATCTCGCATTCATTCGTTATGAGATAGCAAGAAGAAGTATTGAGTGAGTGAGTGAGTAAGTGAGTAAATACCAAGTATAGTGTACTGATTAAAAATACTGTGTACACTGCGTATAACATGTAGTATATAGTAATATAGTATATACATAGAGAGAAGATAGTCGAGTGGAGTCTTTTATTTTATCGGCTCTTCTCTCAGTAGACCGTAGACCGACTATACTATTCTGATACTCGTGCACATGCAAGGATATCCAGAGATAGAAAGATAGACAGAAAGAAAGAAAGAAAGATGTAATACATAATACATGATATAATATACCGTAATAATAATAATAATACATAAGTTGTTCATTAGATTCCACAGTACATCACTTTCCCCATCCATAATTCACATTCTTAAATTTCTTCCAGGGCTTCGTCCATTATTCTGCAAAATATACGGCCTGTCTATGGTGATATCGTATGGTGACTGTGAGCTCTGAGCTAGATTCTAGATTCTAGTTCCTTCTTCCTAGCACTAGAACTAGCTGTAGTTTCTAGCTTTAGCTCTAGCTCTAGTTTGTTCAGAGTAGATGGAAAATGGAAAAATGCAATCCAACATCTAGAATCTAGAGTCTAGAGTCTAGAGCTGGGCCAAAAATTAAAGCGCTTATCACGCAATTTTCATCCGTGGCAATATTTTTTCTATCATTCTCCCGCTCCTCACCATTCCATTCCGTTTCAAGAGATCCCATTCCATTCCACAAAACGGTAACATCATCCAATTTAATACAAAACTCATTATGTATTATGTACTACAATTTATATACGCATAACACATTTCGTATGTAAGAAAACAATAGAATTTCGAGGCATGTATCTATTTCTACATCCTCTCGGGAATGAAAGCAAAATGTTTGATGTACTTGATACTGAGCGTATTAATTCTATTCTATTTAATATACTCATTACTTTTTCATCAGTTTCTGTTTGAATTTGTACACTATTTTACATTTTTATCTTAGGCCAATTTTTTCTGTAGTAATATTTTGTATGAAAAAACTGAATTCATATTAAACTGAAAAATATGAGTTAGTTTGATCAACAATCAAACTAATCAAAATAGAACCATCAAAAATGGTTTTGTAAATTTTTCCAACTTTCTTTAAGAATTACTAGATAAATTTATTCAAATGCTTTTTGAATCAAAATTAAATTAAATTACGTTTAATGTTCCAACAGACAATGAATAATCCTGAGTATAGAAAAATCTTTTCCTGTTGAAAGGTTTTCAAAAATTATCATTCGTTCACATTTTACATTTCACATGTATAAATATTTATATTATGTAATATATTATACTCTGTAGTCTGTACGTTGAAAGTTGAAAAAGTTGGACTTGGTCCGAGAAAAAATTTCAAAAGAATAAAGAATAGACAGAAAAAGAAAGAGAGAAAGAAAGAAATAAGGAGGACGGCGAAAAAAAATTTGTACGAATAGATTTGCATAAATTGAAGAGTAGAATCTAATCTAAGGCTACGGCGAGGAAATAAATTAAAAAATGAAACAGAAGACGAGGAATTACCCAGAAGAATGAGATAGTAGACTTTAGACAATGTTCATTGTACATTGCACAATTGGAGTGTACATTATACATTATATATTATGTATTAATGGTGGAGAATTGAAGCAGAAAAAATTGCAGAAAGAGAAATACCCTGTACATTGTACGTTGTACATACATATTTTTACATGTACAATGTATTACATTGTATTTTGTGAACAGAGTCTCAAGTCTCTAGTCTGTAGTCTTGAGAATTGAGAGACAATCTAAATCATGGCGAGTTATCAACTCTCTCTCTGATATGACTCTGTAGCTTAGAGGTACAAAAAGCCGACCGGTTTCCTCTCTTCTCATTTAATTTACTACAACTGATATTTTACGTTCTGCATGTCTCTGTCTTTCTGTGACCATGTATCCGTAATCAGTATACTGTATGTGTATTGTGTATGTTGCTGTTCTCCGTTTGCCGTTTGGTATAGTCTTCATTTGTATGTATTCCGTAGTCAAGTTGAACGTTGAACATGGAAGGAAATGGTCGGATGGATTTTGAATTTGGAATTTGGTTATGTGTTGACGGTGAATAGTGAATAGTGAGCATAGTATAGAAAGATAGTATATGAGAGTAAAAAAAAGTTCAAAGTAGACGAAAAGACAACAAGAACCACAAGACAACAAAACAGAACAACACAAGAAAAAAAAAGTACAAGAAAGTAACTATCTATTATCAACTAGGAAAGCAAAAGCAAAAGCAAAAGCGAAAGAGATAGAGAAAGAAAAAGAGATACAGTATTTCATATACGCTGTGATTATTAAGTTACTTGATAGTAATACACTCATCATAATCGTATTCTTACACCTATTTATGTGGTGTCTGTGTAAGTTTATGTGCTTGTTTAACTACTCTTTATGACCTGCTGGCATATGAAGCTCGTGATGCAGTTCTTGTTTATGTTATGTTGATTTCCATCCATGTTGATAGTTGATAGTTCATGGTTCATGGTAAAAGACTCAAGTGTTTATATTTTATAGTCTACCATCAACCGTCATACATAAGGAGTCTTCTACTGGATTTTTTACATACAAAAACTTCCAGCTCCTTTCCTTTTCACTATAGCAATTGTCTATGTCTATTGCAACTTATGTACAACATATATATATAGGGAGACTGAAAAGAAAAAAGAAAAAAAGAAACATGGTATACACATTGTACATTGTACATGCAAAGTTATATTGCCATTGTATCTTTTCTCCCTATCGGTCTTTTTTTTTCTACATGCTACGAGTTTTTAGAGGTTGTTTATGAGCCTTTGAAATGCCTTTATATTACATAACATTTATACACATGTACTTTTTGCTACATACTATAGACTCATTCGCTCATTCCCTGGGTTCTCTCGCACGCATTCTACATTATTTCTTTCCAACTTTTCCATATGCAGGTACACGATACATGAGGAGTTGTGGATTGTACATTGTACATATTTATGATATAGACCCATAGATTGTAAAAGGAGAGAAAAAAGACTGAGCAAAAAACCGAAACACACAGCGCACAGAGACTGTAGAGTACAGAGAGTTACAATGTTTGTAGTTTTTCGTTTGTATGTATGAGCATTGAGCATGCAGGTTCTTCTTTGGTTGAGTATAGAAAATATAAAATACATGATGGCTGGATTTCCTCACCTCGCTCCAAGGTTTAAATTATATACTTTGGGTTCTGCCGTGCCTATTTCTTCCTTCTTTTTTTTATGGATCCTCCCAACCCCTTTTTGTTTTAGATTTATAATTTCATTAGTAATCGACCTTATTTATGACTCTATTAGCGATTAAAACATAATCTTGGCGAACCTCGTCAGTCCTTATCCATGCTCTATCTGTAGGTGTATCTGCAATCAACCTCTACGCAAAAATTTTCACTGTACACTGTAGTCACTTAACTCTCAACTCTCAGCTCTTAACTCAACTACGGTACAACTAAATATTATCATTATCCTGACTGCCTGACTGCCACTAGTTGGAATTGGAAGTTCAAGTTGGTGTATTGAATATGGAGTATGGAGTATGGAATATTGTGACTATTCCTATCTATCGTAAGTCGGGAGAGGAAGAAAAAAAAGGATAAAATAAAATATATTGGACTTGAGTTGTGCTCCTAGCAAGTTTTTTCCATCTTTGAGAAATACCGAACCATAAAGAATAAAGAACTGAACAACTCAACTCAATGATCAACAATAACAATCAACAATAATAATAATAACAACTATGAATAATATCGATCAAGCTCTTGTTCTTGGTCTTGATCTTGCTGGTATTTTTTAGAGCATTTAAAATGGTTGTACACGAGGAAGATCATGTCTGTTCATCTTGTCTTGTCTCGTCTGTATCAATCAATAATCAGTAGTCTCGATCTGGATAAAAAAGGTGTACAGTGTACAATCTTTTTGCACAGGTTCACCTCTCCAAAGTTTAAAGACTTGAAAAATATTCCTAATTCTCCATGTTCAAGTTAAGTGTACCATATTTCATGATTATTAATATTCATATTCATGTTCAATATTCATTGACTGCTCGTTCATTGGTTGGTGGTTGGACGTAGGCAGATCTTGAAAGCAGAAAACAGAAAACAGAATCATGAATGCATCTCTACAAGTTTGCATTTTTCAATTTTCTTTACTCTCTCATCTCTGTGTGCGGGGCCTATGAGCAAGTTACCTACAAAGTACAGATTTTTCCCTGTACTCTTCTCTTCTTGTTCTTCATCTTTTTCTTCTTCTTCTTCTCCTCCTGATAGCTTGATGATATTACACATTTCCAAATTAAATGTTACAATTATATACTGTCTTTAATGGGCAAAATATGTAATACTTATTGTTATTATATTTTAATACTATGTATTATCAACCAAAATCCATCCCAGACATTTGCATAGTACAAACTACAAACACACACACAAGCATTGAAGACTAAGAACCAAAGCCTCTAGAGAGAAAATTCAGCTCGTCCTATCTTCAAGATGCAATGTGATGTGCTTTGAGCTCTGTGCATTTTCCGTATTCCGTATCATATCAGTATTCATGAGTTGGTCCAAAAAGTTATCATATTATTATTATTATTATTTTGTAAAATTCTACACTATACATTGTACATTGTACTTTGTACATGGAGTTGCGCATATTACCTTGTATTACATATTATATTATATATTATATCATATCAGTATTTTGAACAAAAAAAAACTTTTTTTCGGGAACAGGTGGAGCTTTTTCTCTTTTTCTCTCTCATCTGAAAATCTATTGGACACACTGTGTGGTCGTAAATCAGGACGTGAGGAGCCCACAATAAATCATTGAACGCTTCTTCGTCCTCGTCTACTTCGTCTTCGTCTTCCTCTTCTTTCCTTTCATGTTTTTTCGTCATCCCCATTTTATATTATATAGGCGACCAAGACACAACTAAGACTATGCTTTTTTCTGTATCTATAGATACATGTACACATTCTACATTCTACATTTCAGTTTTAATCTCTAAATACCTATACATGTATAAATATTTTATACAACTGTAAAAGCTTCTTCAAGTACCAAGTCCCATCTTCCAAATTTTTCCAACTCTAGACTTACACTCCAGACTCGAGACTCAAAAAATATCATAGTATTGAAAAATGAAAGTAAAACGAAAAGCTTAAAATTTGAATCATTCACCAAAAGAATGAAACTGGTGGAAAAAAGTATTTTATTAATTTTTGAATAATAACTTACTGACCGAAATTGGAATTGGAACTCTTGCTCATTTTTTTTGACTCGATCCATTTGATTTAATTAACTCGTTTAATAGAATTACGGGATGCGAAAAAATTGAATGAAAATACAAACAAAACCAACCCATCACATTAATTTAACAAACGGATTCCATTCCAACTCCACAAGACTTGTAAAAGCTGTTTACTCTTTATCTGTTTATTCAGCACTCAGTGTTCAGTATTCCGTATATGTAATAAAAATCTATTCGTCATTCCTTACATCTGTACTCTGTACATAATTGTACATAGGTCATAGTAATATGATAAATACACAGTACACATTACACATCATGTAGATACATGTACAATAATTAAGAATTGTAATTATGTTGATATGATAATAGTAATGATAATGAAACTGAAAACGAAATGACTATGTATGAGTTTTGAGGATTAGAGGGAGAAAAAAAAACTAGTTGAGTGAATCATAATCATAAACATAATTTTACAATGTACTGTGGATTGTGGATTGTGTACAATTTACGATTTACATAGTATGTAATGTGCAGTGAATGTGCAGTGTGCTTTGTCTCTCTCTCTCTCTCTCTCTTTCTCTGTCTTTATGTACAGAATACAGAATTGAGAGATAAAGATAAAAAGAATAATGAAATATAATGAATCCTAGCAGAGTACATACTCCAAACTCCAACTCCATACTCGGGCTAGTTTTTCTCCCTTTCATTATTAAATACACGTTATGTGGTGGCGTTAATGGAAAACATAAAATATTAAATGACTATACATTATATTATATACTCTGTCTTTTACTTTGCATCCACCTATACATTACACATTGTACGTTGTAGTTGTACAGTGTACGTGTATAAAGTATAGTCAATCGCTCGCTGTTGTTGTTTTGTTTTCATTATTGTTCTTCAAACTATTACCTTTGAAGCTTTGTTGCATGTACAACTTGATACTCATTCCTCATGCAGAGTAAATGCACATGCATGGATGATGGATGTAAACGAATATGAGTGAGTAGGATTTGGGAGTTTTGTACATACTACACATAAATATGTAGAATGATGATGATGATGAGGGTATACGATAGACGATAGGATGAAATGGAATTGAATGGAATGGCTTTATTTAATCAAGAAAATGGGGATTTGAACAGGTTACTTTAATTCATAAAGTTATCAACTTACCAGTCTCTTTTGATGCGAACGGAGCATGTAGTTTTTTTGCATCCTAGAATGAGACAAAAAGCAGTTCATAAAGTTGGATAAAAGATAAAAGTGCATTTTCAATTTTTTGAACAACGTGCAACGAATGTATGGAGTAAATGCACACGTAGTTTGGAGTTTGGAGCTTGGATTTTGGAATTGGTAAACAAAAAAAACACAAGTTTGGCTCTTGGTTCTTGATAATAGAGAAATTACCTCAAGTTTTTCTTATCCCTTTTTACTTTTTACCTTTTACAATTACGCGCTGGTTCTGTGATTTGAGTGTATCATCTCTTGTGGGATTGTAATAAAGAAATAATGGTGGTTTTTGCTTTTGTTTTTATGTTATTGGTGGTGGTGGTGGACGTGAGAGTGGTGTAGGCATGTATAGTATATATCTATGCAAGTTTCTGCTTTCTGCTGTTTGAATTTTGTTTTTTCATTTTGGATTAGCTTCCACTGGATACAGGAGTAGTGGAATAAAATGCTGGGTCCGGTGTACTAGAAATTGGGCAGGCATGTAGGATTAAAAAAGCAGGAAAGTAAATGGAATGAATCATGGCTCACCATGAGACTGTCTTATGTCTTGCCAACGATGAACCATCATGCGAATATCTATATTCTATATCCTACAATATATTCTGTATACACTGCCCATATTAATGCTCCTCTCAACTCTCAACATAAATCAACCATGGAAAAAGTAAAACGTGAAATGAGAAGAAAAATTATTACAGGGATACAAACAAAAACTAGCCTTCTGACTAACTTGTGATAGTCAGGGCGATTAACAGAAATAATTAAAATGAGTACTCTAATTATATGTACATAACACAAGATACTTGAATACTTGATTGAGAAAAGTAAACGGTGAACGGTAAACGAAAAATAAAATGTATACCGTTTCAATTTCCAAGTGGAAAATAAACAACAAATTTCTTCAGTTTCATCCTTATTCAGACTACAGAGTAAAATTTATCTAAGAAATCCAGTATATTATATATTGAAATTCAGATAGATTAATCTTTGATCCAACTTTTCTGAAACTGAAAATGTGCTCTAGATATTAATATTGATATTGATCCTTGATATTGTACATTGTAATTTAAATTGTTTCGTGCTTTTTTTGATTATTTGCTCAAAATTGGGTGAAACAATTTACCAGATTACGAATTTGATAGCATGAGAATTTTATTACATTATAATTTTCTAGATTGCTCTGGAACAAATCTAAGGGCACGAAAGCTGAAATATGAAATACTCGATCAGAATGAAATTTCTACTTCCACTTGACACGATGTGACTAAATCAAAATCAAAATTGTATTAGTATTACACACACACCACAGGATAAAGAACACATAATTTTGCTGCATACATTAAAATGTGATAAACATCAACACTGTGATCAAGTGAATGTGAGTATTTGCACCAAGTTTCCAAGATCCAAGATTCCAAGTTCACGTCCCAGAGAGACAGACCACCATCATCATGAAAAATAAGAAGACGAATAATAATAAGCAAGTTGACGATCCCTTGTGCAGTGTGCAAGGTGTAAGTTTATGCATTCCAACCTCTTTGATTACTAGATAGTTCAAGATGATTACAAGTGACTAGAATTTCACCAAATTTCTACTGGGCCAACTGCGGATTATCGCTTTATAATTATATTGTGGATCACTTTGTGAATATTTTTTGTAAATTTTTAATCAAATAACTCAGTCATCCATCTTTCCATCTTTCCATCTATCGATCAATCTGGTAGCTGTCTGTAGTCTGTAGTTGAAGCTCTGCTGGTTTCTATAAGAACCTTGGGGCTGATTATTTATTTATTTAAAATGAACTAGCCAACCAAAGTCTTCCTTCTGTATTTAAATATTGGTTACGAATTACGAATTACAAAGGAAATCAAAGTAAAAGTCAGATCATCATCACAAGTTACAAAGTAACGTAACAAACGCTGTACAATACAATATATTGTACATTATATTATGCATTATGTATTGTGATACGTGCTTGAATTTTTTCCAGTTGTTATCAGAGTAAAAATCATACTAATTTTGTATTCTGACTTAGTTTTTAGTTTTTAGCCAGTTATCAATCGCAATCCTAAAAGCAAAACAAAAATGAATGGCTACTTGCAATACAATACCATACAGTGTATCGTGCATGGTTACAGTTCACAACATTGTATGCTGTTGGTAAAACTAGCAATTATTTCAGCCTCCATTTTCAAGACATGCTTATTTCCCCATTTAAATATATAGGAGAAAAAGATAAGTAAAAAATCTAAAAATTAGACGAATTATGAATTCTAGTCTAGAATCTAGATTCTACATTTTGTATCTTACGTATAATGCTTTTTGCATTGTTATTTTTCGACTCCACCTACTTAAAAGTTGTATAGAAAGAGTGTTGAGTTGATCAAAGATCAAGGAT
This sequence comes from Sminthurinus signatus, assembly GCA_019776565.1. Lineage (NCBI taxonomy): Eukaryota > Metazoa > Arthropoda > Collembola > Symphypleona > Katiannidae > Sminthurinus > Sminthurinus signatus. The sequence goes on along the minus strand of JABASP010002105.1, from coordinate 7,077 downwards.
CAGCTAAAAAGTTCCATCGTTTAAAATCAAATTATAATTATAATAAACAGAATGAACTTTTTTACTGTACTTGTTACGGAACTATCTTGTAAATACCTTAATAAAGTTAAATAATAATAATAATATTTTTGTCGAAAAAGTATAAGAGTCAAGTACAAAAGTACAAAAATAACGTTCACGTAAAAATCAAAATATCAAGGCAAATAATATAGACAAGAAATAGAGCGATTTAGAATTTTATTTAGACATTTTTTTAATCTGAAAAAACAGATTCGATCGGCAGAGTTGTCTGGTCAATCCCATGCAGATATTACTGTGGTTTATTTACGCATTTATAGAAAAAAAGTATAAGAATTTGATTTATGTACACATAAACAGAAACAGAAATTTTGTAGTCCTATTCAAACTATTTTATATGCTACAGCATGAGGATGCTTATTTACAATTTACAATAATCCAGACTACAGACTACAGACGTTCATTGTATGTTCAATGTTGCATATTATATATAAGAAATCCATGTTTATGCTCACGTCCTGTACTTGGGACTTGAGACTTGAGACATGTGGGATTTGAGCTGGTATACGGAAAAGATATACAGATGATACAGTATACATATACTATGAGTGTGAAAACCAGCCATAGAAAAAGTGTGTAAGACCGCCTTTCCATTTTTTGTCTATAGCCAAACCATCAGATTTTTTAAGATTCCTCTCGCGTGATTTTCTCAATTATGTACACACATCATACTATTATGTCTCTGTTGAGTTTCAGTTTCTTCTTTTTTTCCATCAGTTTTCATTCAACTAAACCACGTATTATGTATCACCGTCCTCTGGTACATTATACTTATTTTGTAGCAAGTGTATCAAGCATACAGAATACAGAATTTAGAGTGTAGTTGTACTAGCTCTACCATCTACCATGTATCATGTACTATGAATTCTTGCGGATTCAGTGAGGCAGACAGGAGAGAAGAGAGAAGAGAGCCTTGCAAAATATTAAAAAAAAGGTGTACATAATACATAATATATAATATTAGTGTATAATATGATGTGTAAAATTTGAGAACAAGCAAAATTATTCGTTTCCTCCAGTTTCTGCTCTAATCAGCCACTTATCCTCCCTCCTATGTGGTTATTTTCTATTTTGTGGAGAAGATTAACTTAATTGTAGATTGCACGTTGTACAGAGTACTGAATACTGAATACAGTGTACAGTGTACAGACTTTCAAGCTTGTGGAGTCAAGCCAAAAGCCAGTGGACCTTCTTCTTTTTCTTCTTCTACTTTTACTTCTGAGCTCTTGTTCTGATACTTTGTGAAAAAATTCACCTGTCTGTCTTGTCTTGAATGTTGAACTGACTAGAGAATTTAGAATCCGCTGCATGACTTAGCCTAAAACATGGAATTATTATTCGTCATCTATATTTTAAAGTTTGAGCAAGGTGAGACAATTTTCATTCGAACTTATATACAATGTACATATTATATTAAAATGAGATCTCTTTAAACATCGTGATAGCTCATATCACAAAAATATGTGTAATGTGTAAGTGCATTCAAAATGCAGTGAATTTGCCTTTTTACTTACAAAAAATTGTGCTGGGTGTGTAGTGTGTAGCACCAAAACCAAAACCAAAACAAAGAGAAAAACTTGAGCATTCTTCGTGTAGTAATTTGAAAGAGGAAATTGCACCATTTTATGTCTTCATGTTCTTTCATCTTTCATGTTTATGTCTTCATCATTCCACAATGCTGAATAAATAAGTATCGATTTTGACGCCAATAAGCAGCCATCTTATTGACACTTTAAAACCTCAAACGTCTAAAATATATGCACATTTGTGTCCTCAGTGCAACCGCTAAAACCAAAAACACATGATAAATCTTGAGTTTATAATACAGACTGATTTGCATAAAAAGTTTTAGACATGAGCAATGAGCAATCACTAGTCAAAAATGCATCCTTTAAGTGCATCATTTATATTTTGGAATGCAAAGCAGTATTATTCAATTGGAATCCGTGAACTTTGCTTTAATTTTTTTTAAAAATGCATTGACCATTGACCGTCAACCAAAAAGTATAAGCAGCCGTGTTTTTTTAGAAAACCAAGTCAACTTGTGTGATTCATGAGAGCTGTCATAAGATATACAAATTCAATACATATTTTAGGTATTTATGAACCTAGAGTGTCTATGTAATACCTTTCAATGTAAATGATATGAAAGTATAGTACAACAATAGGATGAAATGTAAATGAATATAATTTTACCATGATTGTTGTTGTTGTTATTGTTATTGTGTTGAATAAAAAGTAAGGATTTATAGAATATCACACTGATACGGTCTGAGGTGAAGTAACATGAAAAATGAATGCAGATCTTATGATGATGAATGAGGCTTCATATTCATACAATAAGCTATATATAATACACTAATACACATGATTTTTCGGTTGAGAATATTTATTAATAATGGGATTATAATAACCCATAGAAAAGGTTTTTTTTTCTTACACTATATCAGAATTTTGTTCACAGTTCTGTTTTTCTTTTTTTCTTCTTCCCTAGATGTACCCTCTCTAGATTCGAGATTCGAGATTTGAGATTCTAGATTCCAGATACAAAGATGGATGGACCGATGGATGCTGGATCCTCGTTGTTTAAAAGTAGGAGTTCTGAGAAACACCAATGGAAGACAAGAAGACAGAAAGAGAAAGAGAAACAGAGATAGCCCTTGCATTCATCTCAGTGGATATTGGAAGATGGAAGACACAAGGACAGAAAGAAATAGAGAGAGAGAGACTGGAGAGAGGCTGAAGAGTTGAGAAGAATCGGAGGAGCAGAGCAGCAGGTGCTATAGAAATCTCCGACCCATGGGTAGGTAAACTATTTAGAAAATCATAAATAAGCTAAACATAAAGCCAGTTAGGCTAAAGCGTGTGTCGGAATACCGTAATTGTTTGCCGTATTAAATATATTTAGAGATAATTTACGTGGTATTTCAGTCCTCACAGACTCCAACTTAGACTCACAATCAGAATCAAAAGAGAACAGAAAACAGAAAAAACTATATGTACAATGTACAAGTATTTACAAGTTATCTTTAGAATAGGATGAGCTCTTTTGTAAATTGTCTCTTGTTCTTTTTTAAACTGTATACTGTATACATGCGTATAAAAGATACTTTTTAGTTTTTTACCCAGAGAATATGTACGTGTAGCTCACTTGAGTATGTACAATAGGTACCCTTTGTGGATTTACATAAGTAAGGGAAGATTGAGGTGGTCCCTTCCGCAATTCCTTGCGTAACAGAGGCCTTTCCTTTCTCAGTGGGGATTCCTCACAGGTTCCATTTTTGTATTCTGCCCCTTCCCTCAGTTCTTATTCATGTATTTACAATCCAAGTCAAAATCAAACTCAAATTTTTTCATAGTCAAAGTTCAGTTCAAAGTTTTGTGTTTTGAGGCTGAAGAAAAAATCTCCCAAGATTTGTCCAAAGCTTCTTCCTCTAAAGATAACAAGGGATCCTTCGTATGGAAATGGATAAAAAATCTTTCTATACAGAGAAAACACAAAGTCTCCAAGGTTTATCAATGGACCGGTTTCCATATGTTGAGTATAGAGTTTGGAGATGATAAGAAATGATAGGACGTGAAAATATTGTACTTTGGGTTTTCCGAGATAGGTTAGGAATGGAAAAGCAGTCTCGTCCAATCAGGGAAAGATGCTAGTGAAAATACAAAATACACAATGTGTTAAGTATTGAGGACCCTTGAACCACACTCATAACTGCTATTGTTATTTTCAACCACATATTTTGTACCTGCTACCAAATTTCAATCCTTAAAAAATAACAAAAAGGAAAGTGTTTACTCCACCTTAAAAATTGAATAAAAAAAGGTACGAATTATAAAAATTATTCAGTAATTACTATTAAAATAAAATCCCTTAGATTGGCAGAAAAATGACTTTAAAATATCTACGATTCATTATTTGGTAATTTATGAGCTAAATACATATCTTGTTCGTTGTTCATCAGACTAAAGAAAGAGAGAAGATACGAATGTGTTATCCATCTATAGTTTTTGCTCTAATTTTGAGTTGTGAGTTGCTAAAGATGCTTTCCACTCCGTGACATGCCACGCCATTGCCATTGGTGATATTCTCTAGTGCACGGATTGTAAAGTTTAAAATTTACAAGATACTCTAGACTCTAAACTCTCGACTCTAGATTCTAGATTCTAGACTCTCGACTCTAGACATCCATCTCTTTGACATATTTCTTTTCTCGTAGATACTAGAAACAAGACAAGATGCCTTGGCCTTAGCATACCGTACCGTATCATCTACTATGCCATGCACTAGCTGTCATTCCACAGCTACAACTGCCTGTAACTACACTTACTCTTCCTCTTCCTCTTTTTCTCACATTCCTCATTTCCATGTCCAACGTTAGAGAGCAGAGGACATAAATATTTTCTAAATGTATTGCACATACTACACACTCCTCTGGTTTTTTTCTTCACCATTCTCAATCTAAATACTAAATAGTAAATGCTAAATACAGTGTAGAAAGTATAGTTGTTCCTTTTTTCCTTGGCGGCAAAAATCCAACCGTACTTTTGTTAATACTCCGTTCAGTGCCAAAGTTGTAGATTGTAGAGCTTAGTGAGGTTCAGTTTCAGATTCAAAAACTAGGTGCTGAATTTTGTACCCTTGCTTTTGGTTTTTGTACGTCATACTTGCAAATTGTAGAAAGATTCTGATATTGTTCTGTGTAGCAAGTAGTAAGTAGTAATGAAAAGATGTACAATTTGTATTTTGTGTTGTGTTGCTTCGCGTCATCTTTTGTTTTATGTTCTATCCAGTTTTTTCCCTTCATTTCTCCACAGTCTACACTTTACAGTCTGCAGTGTTATTCCGCGTGAATTCTATTTTGTCTCAGGCTTGGGTTTAGACAGGATGAGGAATACAGAAAATACATATTGTATTATGTGTGGTGAATTTATACAATAAAGTACGCAATGTATAGACATGTGATATGTTGTACTAGAGAATTTTCAGTGTGAATTTTGTGTGTTGGTGATGATGATGATGATGATGATGATACACGTACAAAGTACAAGACAGAGAATACAGCATACAGCATACACCACACTTACATTTACACACACAAGTTTTAGCCAGTTGTTACAGCAGCAGTGCAGTGCGGCATTCTTTATGAGGAAATATTGCCTTTATATGTAACTCATTTTTCTTGTCACGAAGGTCCCGAAATTCCACGATATATTGGTATTTATATAGGATATTTCCGGCAGTAGTAAATCACGAGGTTTTTCGCGGCTTGGCGTGCCGTTTATTCTTTGTACCACGGAAAAACCATGGAGATGTGGATGTGAATGTATCTACATTCTACATTCTATATTCTACATTCTACATGTACTTTGTACTTTTGTACTTTTGTACTGTTGTACTCTGTAGATGGTACATTGCACATCTCTATACATTTCTCTTGTAGCTACATAATACACATTGTATATTCTGCATGGACTTTTGCGGAGTAAAAAAAGATGCATTTCTCCTCCAAGCTTCACTCGTTCCTTCATTCCTTTGAATTATTTCCATTCCTGCCTGCCCAAACGAACAGCATGAGCATGAAAAGTTGTACACACGATGTGTTTTCATTTTCATACATTCATACATTTACCATCTACCATCTACAATCTACACATTCATGATGTATGTTGTATGTTGTATGTAAATACGGTATGTACATAAGTTTGTCTGTCTGTCTATATCTTGGAGATGTTTTTGTGAGTATAGTACAGCCCGAAAAGAAATCTTTAGGGAACTCAATTCACTCTAAAGGAAATTTGATAATATTCTTACATGCAGTTTCCAAAGCTGGGTATTTATTGCCCCGAAGTGTTATTTACTTCATTATTTATACAGGTTATCTATAGTTTCTAAAGTCTCTCCTCTTTCGCTCTCATTTTCTCTTCTTCATTCTCCATCCTCCATTTAGTATTTACTATTTACTATTTATTTCAAAATTCCTACAAGTCACTGATGCTAAAACCCGGATTTGCTATAAATTTCCCATCTTGAAACACGAAATAATAAGACAAAATATGAAATCTTTACGCATAATTTTCTTAGCTTTTACTTACATCTCAATAAATTTATTTATAGTACAGGAAAAAATGATGATTTTGAAAACAAAGATGTGGCCATGTTGAATTCGGATTTGAATTCAAACTATTAAATTTGAATGTATACATACTATGTATGTTTCGTAATACATGAAGTTGTTGGTAGTACATAATCATGTGGGGCTATTAACACTATATGATACATGTACGATTTACAATGTACAAGGAGAAAGAGAAAGGGGAATCAAACATGCTTTGTTTTGTTTTGTTTTGTTTTGCTGGACAATTTTCCAAAAACTTTTTGGGTGAAAACAAGGGGGTCGGCGGCTATTAAAAAGTCACATGCTGAGTCTTTGTGGAAAATGTGAAGCACATTACTTTACTCACCTATGAAACAACCAACTACCAGATACCAAATATCAAACACACCGTGGATGGACGAAATAAATAAATAAATACTCTAGTCACAAGGCACAGGGCACAAGCAAGCTGTAGCTGTATTTATGAAAGGAATGGATAGATATACATTTGGAATCCTATCCGTTTTGGCTTTTGGTTTGAGCAATGGCATCAGGTGAATGTGAATGTATGGAGTATGGAGAATGGAGAACAAGCTTCTCAATTTTCTTATTGGGTGTTACATCAAATTCATTACCTTTCTCTTTGGGTGGTAAATGAACTAAGTTTTATATATGGACCAACCATCCAACAATCTTACTCGGGTTTTGTAGAGCACTCTGAGCAACTTTGAGTTTTTACTCCAAGTTTCAAAATCTTTCTATATCATAATTCATTACCAGTGGAGACAGATACAGATACGCATAGACGCTGAACAACAACGAGAACAACAATAGCAAAATTTACATAGTAGTACACATTATTTTCCACGTGTAATATATCACCTCAACTCTCATTTCTCTT
>JABASP010002104.1:0-22698 GCA_019776565.1 Sminthurinus signatus | reverse complement strand
ATAATAATAATAATATTATAATAATATATGTAGTCTTCTTCTAATTAATTACACTTTTTTCTCTGCCAACTTCTTTCCAGTTTTTTATCCAGCTTTTATCCTTTCTCCATCTCAAGAAAAATGGGTGAAATCATTAGACGACTTTCTCCAGTGCCCTTAATCTCATAAATTATACTCAGAGAAATGTACATACATCTACCGGATTAGTATTTAGTATAGATGATAGATAATGTTATAGAGAGAAAACCTCACAAAAGTTTAGTAGAGCTGAGCTGAACAGAGCCGAGCAGATGAAGGAAAGGAAAAATAAAGAGGGATTTAATGTCAGATGATGAGGATGACGAAAGACGAACAAAAAGGATAACGACGCAGGCCAAACTGAACAGTGAACAGTGAACACACCTTCATCATCTGCGATGCGAGTAGCTAATGTCTAATGATTAATTAAATGGCTGTAGATTCCGAATTGTACCATCCAAATTTCCGCTCCTCACAGGAAGGAGTCTCTTTTTTAGCTTTAGCTTTTAGCTCCCCTCATACATTTCTTATACCTTGGCATTTGTAGTGGTATAATATATAATATATCATTTATTATGTATGGTGTGTAATGTGTAATGCGTAATGCTTATAGAACACATGGAACACGGAATATGGAATATGGAACACTTTTTGTGCCAGTAGGAACAAGTAGGAAAAAGATCAGGGGAAATGAGGAATGACGAAAAGGGAAAAGTAAAAGTAAAAGTAGGGGAAAGAGAAACGTTCCGAGTTTCAGTTTGATGAATTATGCGGAATCGACCTACTTTTCTCAGCTCTCAGCTCTCATCCTTTTCACACAACATCACAGCATTTGCATCCATACATAAATTTATGTATATTCCACAACCTAAATCTACACCGTGCATTCCCATTTGCAATTTCCCATTTCCCATTTGCATTCAAAACTAGGTTCCTCAGAAATGGAAATGGAAATTCCAAAAACCCAAAAGCCCAAATACTCAAATACTAAATAGACACAGCTTACAACTTTCAACGGGTTTTATCCGTATCCCCTTTGGGCATGAAAAAGTCTGTCAGTTTTTACAACAAAATCCACAACTCAATCCTCACGAGTCACTTTTCCGTCCACAATCCACATCAATCTCTTTCTAATTTTTACATCTATTATCTATTATAATTCAATATAAGACGGAGCAAGCTTATTCGAATCAAATTACCACGACTCTTTAAACAGCATCATGCCTACAATTCACAATTTAGAATCTAGAACTAGAATAAACAACACATGGGTAAAAGTGTGCGAATTTTGTGTACAATTCCGAAATTGGGAATTGGCAAGTTTTTGTACAGCATTCCGTCTTCAAAGTCCAAAAACTCCAAACTCTAAAGGCTTTGAATTCTGGATTCTGGATCATGCTAAAGTTTTGCAGGAGAGGGAAAGGTGGGTTCGGAAGATAGATAGTAAATGGCAAATGGTAAATGGAGTATGATGAAAATATGGAGGATGCATAAATTTTATATTATCTGTTGAGGGATCGAAAAGTTGAAACTTGGAACTTGGGGAACTTGGGAAATTGGGAATTTGGATAGGAATAGAAATAGAGAATTCATTTCACAGGGAATCACATCAATGTTTTCCGTCTTCAGTTCTTCAGTCTTTAGTCTTCAGTCTCCAGCTTTGGTGTTTTCCATGTCCCTAAAGTTTGTATCTGTACAAAATGTACACGGCTTTTCCTCACTTCAAAATACCACCTTTTCTGAAACTCTGTATCTTTCTCTGTCTTTGTCTCACTGTTCCCAATTTCACTCCTCTAGTTTACTCCGTTTCAATTCGATAGCACTGAGGAGGAGAAAGTTGGAACGGAGGGATTTTTACTGATCTGCAGATCCAAATTCAAATTCAGACGGAGGCTTCAAACTGAAGATTGAAGACTCAAGACAGTGGAGACTCTGTTAGAGATATCTAAATATTTTGAATACTAAGACGGTGAAAACTATGCCCATGTGTTTAGAGCTTAGAGTGTACAGTGTAGAGTGTAAGCATAGATAGAAGTAGAAATAGAATTGGAATCCTCACGCTCAAAAACTTTTCTCATTCAACAAGGATAGAAAAGTTGTGCGAAAACTTCAATACGAATATTCAAATACAACGTAAAAGAACCACGTGTATTTTGCATGTTGTATCTTTTGTATTATGCGGATCAAAACTGTGAATAAATTTCTTTTCCTTTTGCATACTTCTTCTTCATGTAGAATCTCGAATCTAGAGTATAGAGTTTTTAGAGTTTTTAAAGGTGGATCTGTCTAATCAGAAGAGAAGAGAACAGGAAGTAAATTTCACAAAATTTGTTTAAATTAAATTGGAATTTAAAGTTTACCATGTAAATAAAATTGAGTTTAACTTTCACCATTTTTTTTCATGTGCTGTACATTGTACAATGTACATGGTTCAATTTGTAAAAAGTAAAAAAGAAAGGAAAACTTTTGGATCTAGAATCTAGATCAGTTTTTGTTTTTTATCCATGAAACTCAAAACTCAATAAAACTCTGGTTAAATAAAAAACAAAGTTACTATACTCGTAACCTTGTTCTTGTTCTTATTTTGCATTCAGTATTCAGTGCAAAAATAAAATAAACCAAGCCCAGCTTTTCAATTTTCAATAAATAAGGCGAAAGGATTTTCTAGGGTTTTTTAGGAATTTTTACAGGAAAAACATGGTGTGAATTTAATTTACACCAAAGTGCAAGGACGTAAAACAAAATTCGAAATTCAGGGTTTATAATTTGCGAATCTGCTAGTGCATTTTTGTATTATATATTTTATCTAGATATGGAAAGTGTAGAAAAAAAAGAAAGTGTTTTGGCCCGTTTTGAATTTGGGCTTTGGGCTCATAAATATCTAAAATGTAGAATGTCTAAAACGAGAGGAGAATTCCGATTAAAGATTATGATTACCGTAACACTGTGGATTATTAGATAAAATTGGTAGCTAAAAGCAATAAAAGCCTCATAAATGTTCACTCTTCTCTCTTTCTCATGTTACTTCTAATTCTACGTGATGCTGATGTATGATGTACTTTGTACATGTATACTTTTTGACCAGCTTTAGCATTGGTATTAGCATTGGCTTTGCTTTTGGCTGTAGGTTTTGTAGGAGCCTCACGTAAAATTAGTCTCAAAGTGTGAAAGCATGTTTCATGTTTCATTGTCATTTGGGCAAATTTATGATTTTGTCACCCCACAAAACCACAAGTTTCCCCACACCACACTTAAACTCAATACACAATACAGAAACTCTCCGAGGCTCGCACACGCCAAACTCATAGATCAATCAAAAGCTGTACACTATACATTGTACATTGTACATAAGAACGTGTATTTTATATGAATGTAAAACATGCTGCGAAGAGAATTCCCAAATGAGACATTTTGAACTATATGAAAATTGAGAAGAACATAACTATACTTTGATTATTCATTGCTTTATTATTTATTATAGATGTTCCAAAAGTACCATTTTGAATTGTTTAAAGCGGCAAAAATGTTAGTGCAAGCATATTTTCATTTGTTATTTACGGATATTTGTTTAGATTAAATACCTTTATTAATTTTATTTTAGTTTTGAGAATTAAGATTCAGGGTCTTAAAATCAATGTAAAAATGCTTGATATAAAATTAAATAGCTTTTAAACAATCAAAAGTAGACGCTCCTGATTTTCGAATCAATTCTTAGAGGTCCAAAATCCACGAAATGCCAAATCATCCATTTTCTTTACTATTAACTGTTTTTTTTGCTAAAAGTGTATTTTTGTATTGCTGAACCATCAGATTGTGATAATTCTCCATTCTCGATATTATTCAACTCAAGTCTCAAGTTGCAAATGTTTACTTTTGCTCACAATCGTTTGATTTTGACTTGAGCATTTTGAGCATTTTGAGAAATGTGGAAATTGACAAGTCAAAGTTGAAGTTGTTGAATTTTGGGAATTTATTTTTCATGTCTCTTTCTCTTTTTCTATGTTTCAGGACGTGACACCGGAGAATTTCCTCAAAGTTCTGCTGGGCGATGAGAGAGGGCTGAGTGGAATTGGCTCGGGAAGAGCTCTAAAAAGGTAAATAAATAAGAACAAAATATACAGATACAGATATATCAAACCTCGAGACTCGAGACTCGAGACGAGACAAGTAAAAGCAAAGCCAAGGAAAGAAAAGCAAACTACTAGAGACTAGAGATGCCGATGCTTCCCGTTTTTGCCATTTCCATTCCCAATGAAGCAACCAACTTCCCAGGGTGTGGGTAATAGAATACTTGATTAAACGATCTCACTTTCTCTCTCTTTCTCCCCTTTTCTCCTTGTTCCATCAAGACCAAGTTTCATCATCTTGCCTCTTGCCTTTTCCTCTCTGTCTCTTGCTTCACTAAATTCCCCTTTTCTCCGTCTCCTTCATCTTCATCTTTCTCTCCTTTTGGTCGGTTTCTGGTTCATCCAGCTTTTGCTTCTGTTTCCTCTCCCTGTTTAAACCTTCATTTTGAGATTCTGAGTAAATAGCAACTCTTGTTCTTGCTGCTACAGCAAGTCTTGAGTCTTCAAGTTTTAGCCCTCTCTTTATCAAAATTCAACATGCCACCCCGAACCTGAACCCCGAAACCTGAACGAGAAAAGAGACCGTCGTCATTTATGTATCTTGTACAAATATGTACTTGTACGTCGTACGTTGTACGTGCAAGTGAGAATGATCAGTGGGTAGACAGGAGACAGTAAGCAAACACTGAGGATTGAGCAGTGAGCAGTGAGCAGGGAAAATAGACAGACAGGAAGACAAAAGGAGTAGCTCAAGATTGAGCGGGGAGAACATTGTTTAACAGAACACACTCTAGAGCTCTGACAGAAAGATAGAACCACTATTTATAAATACAAACCCACCTCTCTCTATAGTAATAATACTTCTTCTTCTTAGCTAGAATCCAGAGCAGGTGCATATTTATTTACATATAAAGATGTCAAATGCTAGAATCTAGAATGCTTTAGCGAGGTTTGAAAGGAGCTAAAATTCTGTAGAGCTTCAGAGTAGAAATATTTTATATAAAACATTGTAGCAGCCATTGTGGAAAAAAGAAAGGGGAAGAGAAAGTTAATAAAGTAGAAGAATTTTAACTGAACTATTTTGTGTTTTGAATTTATAGTGGACCAAACGACCACGTTTTTATCAACTTTGTCGATCATGGCGCTCCTGGTATGAATATAATATATAATAATTACAAAAATATATAATATTTTACAGTTCAAAAAAGCTATATTTTTAGTATAAATTTACTACAATTATTATTATTTCATTATTTTACTATTTGATTTTAAATTTACTAATATTTTTTGTATGATTGGAACAGGAATCGTGGCTTTTCCAAATGATGAGTTGATGGCTTCAGATCTCAAGAAAACCCTGGGCACAATGCATCAACAAAGGAAATATGCCAAAGTAAGTTGAAAGTTGAAAGTTGGAAGGTGAATATCAGTGGGAAGAAAAAAAACATGATCCATTGACTTTACATTGTACTGTATGGTATTGTATTTTGCTACTACTCAAAGCTCAAAACGCAGGACTCAGCTCACACTACAAGTTGAGCTGAGGTTGAAGGTTGAAAATGCTTTCACTTTCAAATGAAGTGAAATGTGAAGATTCTGGGGATGCTTTGGAGTTTTACATTTTGGATTTCACAAGTTGGTTTTCCTTTTGTATTCTGTACATTCTGTATTCTCCATCCTTTTTTATATACTTTCAATCTCGTGCTCAATCCACAAAGTGTATCGTCCATCATGTAAATTGTATGAAAATGTATCCTCTCTCTCACTGTGGTCGACATCATCGTCATCTTGTCAGGTACACTCTACACTGCACTTTGAATGTTGTAGTCTTCTCCTGTTTCCCGTGGTTTTCTCCACACTTTACTTTATCTCTACTTTAGACTTTACATTTTCACCTCTATTGAAAATACAATACTTTCTTCTCTCCTTTTTCTTCTATCTCTTGTTTAAGATTATGCTGAGGTTTTTTGGTTAACCTTACCTAAATCCAAATCCAAATGCAAATCTGAACCTGAATTTAAATCTTTATTACATGTACATAGAAATAGAACGGAGGAACAAGGAACGAAAAAGTAATAAAATATAAAATGTTGAGAACAATTGACAATACATGGACAACTTTTTAGTTTCCTGTCGAAACTCAAAATTTTACTTGCTCAGTACTCAGTATTCAATTAAACTGAATACTAAATAAAACATTTCTAGTGTAAACAAACTATATGAAAATGAAGGAAAACGGAACAATCCAAAATGCAGAGCTGAGATTCGAGAGTAAAGAGTCAAGTGACTGTGCAAATAAATAAGGTGGAAATACCTGTGTGAGAAAAACATGAAGGGAGTTGAAACATGGGTATAAATACTTACTCTTGTTCTTGTGTTCCTGTCGCTTGAATACTTTTCACCTCCCCATTTCAATATTAAAGTGTGGGAAATGAGAAAAGAAAGAGAAGAACACGAAGAAGAACAAGACGTGGCATAATATATATAATATGACATTACATGAAAAGATGAGAGACTCAAGAGAGAGCAACCATCGCAAACACAGAAACACAGAAACAAAGAAACAGAGGTTGACTGAAAGTTGTCAAAGTCATCAAGTTTCTCCTGACTTGTATAATATTAAAAATGTGTACACAACGGAAAATCAGGAGACAGCACAACCTCTTTTCTCTTCCCATTTACTCCACCACTCCACTATGTACTATATCTATATACTTTCTACTTTATGTTATATGAGTGAGCGTACTTGATGTGATATGCCTGACGCTGTACAAATATTTACCAATTGGGGTAGCTACTACCGCTTCCACGTTCCATGTACAATGTACAATCTACACCCTACTTTCTACCTTCTATTTTGTACTTGGCTCCTTCAACCTTCAACAGCACACAATGCACAATACATAATATATTAGTATTGAGTTTGGATGTGGATGAGCTGTGTCGTGTCTTGTCCTCTTCTTCTACTTCTACTTCAACTTCAACTTTACTCCAACTTTCACTTTCACAGTTCGAGGTTTTCCTTCTACTTTTACGTTTTACTTTTTTCAAGTTTTCGGGTTGTGGTATCGTCTCTCTCATTCTGTCTCGCTGTCTAGTTTTCTTTCTCTTTCTACCTTTCCGAATCCAAATCCAACTCCAACTCCAAATTTTCCCCAGACCTCAGAATTTTGACAAGGAAATCAAAGGAAGAGAAACAGACTGTACTGTATAATGTACAATGTACACGTTTGAATATGCTTATTTACTTATGTACCTGAGATTTAATGTACAAACTCCACAAACGATACGCACATTTCTATACAGATGATTTTATTTGGAAAAGTACACAGATTTTATACACAGATTTTACAGCTAAAATATCTTTGTACAGAAATGTGCGTTTGAAAACTATACGGATACAGATTGCAGATGACACGACAGGAAAAAGAAAAGAAAAGAAGGAGGAGAAACTAGAGAGATTTTTCCTATGTACAGGTCTTATTATTACACGATTTATATTTTTTATAAAGTATACCTGATGCTTTTTTATATGGTTGGATCGACGATAGAGAAATATAAAAGAGAATATGAGTCTAGATGAGATGAGAAAAAAAGAAGAGTTGGGATGTGAATCCAAATCCGAATCAGAATCTGAATTTTTGAGGCGAGGAATTGGGCCAAGTAAAAGAGCGAGAGAAAGTTCTGTGTCTGTGAGAAAGAGCGAAAAAGGAGTTTTGTATTCATAGGAATGGGAGTTGGAGTTCCAGTTGGAGTTGGGATTGGAGTTGAAAGCTCTTGTGTAAAATTGAATTGAATCTCCAAAAACGGAGTATGAACAAGAAATCTGATTTTAAAAATTAACTTAGCGATCCAGGTTCTCTCTTCTTCTTCTCTTCTTCTTCTATTCTTCCAATCTGAACCTCAACAACACAGACTCACAAAAAGAAGAAGAGACGAAGAGAGAATAGAACTTTGAACTAAAGAGTGAGTAAGGAAACCGCCCAACTAACCAACCACTTGTACTCAAAACTGAACACGAATACGAAAACGAAAACCTACAAGGTACAAGGTACAAGAGCAAGTTAACTAAACCAAACTAAACTAAACTAAATGAAGGTGTACAAAGTACACTACAGAATACAGAATATGTAGAAGCATAGAGCGCCAAGAGATTCTATATTCTGCATTCTACAGCAGAAGTGAGCACATTTTCACGTGAAACTTAACAAGGCCGGGAAATGCCGCATAGAATTTTATACAAATAAATGTACACATGTAATATTTAGTAGTGGGAGAAGGTGAAGCCCCAAAGTACAAAAAGTACAAAGTACACACTGGACTCGTAATATTACATTAAAAGGTACTGTGTACTTTGTGTCTATACAATGTAGAAGGTAGAATATAGAATATAGTGCTTAATTAGAAGGTTGAACGTAGTAAAAGAAAGAAGGAGAAAACGTTGGTGGAAAACCGAAGACCAGGTCAGATCAGAACAGTGAAGAAGAGAAGAGGCTTCTGCCTCTAATCTTTATTCTACAAAACTCATTAATATTAATAATTGTATTTTACCAAGTTGAAGATTTTACGGAAGTTTTAGCAATTTGTGGCTTGATTAAAGTTTTACGTGAAAGCGTCGAGGTTGAATAATTTCCACCAACGTTTACTTATTTAGATTAGCTCAGCAGGATGAAGAAAGAGTAAGAGCAAGAGGAAGAAGACGAGGAGAATCCGAATTCAAATCCACAACTCGTCTTTGTAGATTCTAGATTCAGTGCTGTCTACTTTTAGATTTTCATATTCATTTTAGTAGTCGTCTCTTCAGCATTCAGCATTCCGTGTTCAGTATTTAGTGTATTAGATGAATGGCATCTTTCTCCACTCTCCATTCCTCTTGTTCGTGGTTCGTCAAGTCGCTCGTCGCTCGTCACCTTAGTTCGTTAGTCTCATTTCCTATTCATATTTCACACGCTACATTTAATTGGATAGGTCAACGGAGATTTACATGAGGGAGACGAGGACGGAGACAAACTTGAATCTTGAATGTCAGGGGTCACATTCAACATTTTATCTTACACCGTGTGAAGATTGTATCTTTTAGATTGTAGATTGTAGATAGTTTCCAGCTGCCTTTGAAATGGTGACAATATTGATGACATGTGCCAAATTTATAAAATATTTCAATTTCCAATGGCCGATCTTTCACCGCAATGCAGTCAGTCAATCATTTACTTTTTTTAATTTTTATTTTGCCTTTTTGACTCCTGTTCAAATCTTTTTTTGAAATTACTTTCACTAATTTCTAATTTTACAGACAAGAGCCAAATCTGAATTCCTGAAGTGTGTACTTAATAATTACCTTGAAAAATATTACACAGGAGGAATTTTCCCCCGTGGGGAAATTTGATATTAAAATCCAATTCAAATTTATATGCTGCAGACTATAAAGTGTAGGCTTTAGATAATGTAAATTTTTGAAACTTCATGGAGATGATGAAAAACTCAAAGCTAGTAGTTCAAAAAAGAAGGTTAAAGATGAATATTGTTCATATGAATTGTATTCTGTTAACCACATGTCAAAAAGTCCTGTAGTTACAAAAGAATATTTTTTTGGTATTTTAATAGTCTGAATATTTTCTACTGTACTCTGATACGAGTTTCAGAATTGTCAGAATTCATGAATACCGAATAAAAGTATATTGTAAATATACATGTTCCTCTTTACTCTTCTTATGAATACAATTGACCTGCTTTCACTTTAATCTTATTAAATTACCTAGTCAGACACAGTACAAAATACAATACAGAAAAGGAGCAGCGTAGTAAAAAAATACTTTTCTATTTTCTATACAGATACTCTGCAAGTCGGTTGATTTCCTAGAATTTTTTTGCATCTTTTCTCCTCTTCATACATGTATAATTTATAATGTAAAAGATGGAGTGTATGTGAGTTGAGGTTGTCACTGAAAAATGAAATTTATTTCTATTCCTAGTCTAGACTCTAGAATCTACATTCTACATTCTACTTGTGATAGAATCTAGATGGTGGATTGTAGATTCGAGATTCCAATTTCTTTTTCAATTGTGAACCAGGAATTTTCAATGAATATTACATGAGTTTTTACCCTACATCTTAGATTCTATTTCATCCAAAGTTCTTGAATCTAGATAGATTTC
This sequence comes from Sminthurinus signatus, assembly GCA_019776565.1. Taxonomy (NCBI): domain Eukaryota; kingdom Metazoa; phylum Arthropoda; class Collembola; order Symphypleona; family Katiannidae; genus Sminthurinus; species Sminthurinus signatus. The sequence continues at coordinate 12,457 of JABASP010002104.1, read as the reverse complement.
ACCATGTTCAGTTTTCAATGTACAAAGTACAAAGTGATGCATAATATCAAGTACAACAAAGTATATGAGCTTCCTTTTATTATATAAAATATTCTGTGTGTTTTCAGTTGGTCTTTTACCTGGAAGCCTGTGAGAGTGGATCAATGTTTCAAAATTTACTTCCAGCCCACTGGAACAGTAAGTAATCATTTCCTTTCCCCATTCTTTTATGTCTTGTCATGCTTCAAATTTACAATAATGAATATTTTATTGACTCAAAATTCAAACTCAAATTCAAATTTAAAATACCTAGTTTATTCATGTTCATGTTTTATAGCTATTTTATATTCCATGTTATCAAAATGGCTGGATACTGGCTGTTGTATAATATATAACAAATTATGGACTGTGTATTTTTCTTGTGAATTGCGCATTGTACATTGTACGCATTGCATGCTAAATTTTACTGTGCGTATTCCGTGTGTTATGGTTTTTGTCTTCAATTTTGCATTTTCTTCATTTTTCTCTTGTTGATCTTTCTTTTCACTTTTACTGTTTATTGTAAGCAAGGATAAGAAAGAATATTACACAAAAATTGCTGAATGCTACATGGTAAATTTCAATTTGTGAATGGGAGCATTTAATTTAAAAGTTCAAAAAATGTCTAACCATTTTTACTCTCGGTTTAACCAGAGTTTAGAGTTTAGTATGCTTATTTCATTTACTAGGTACTCAAAAATCAATTTGAATTCATAGTGTTCTTTATTAATTTTTATGTATGAAACTCATATCAATATTTTCAAGGAATTTCAAAAATGAATACATTTTAAAAGTAACCATTTTCTATATTTTCTACGCAATTCTAAGAAAAAAAAGCTAAAATGTATTTCCAGGAAAATTATTTCATCTTTTTCCATTGTTGACGTAAGTTTCAAGTATTCTGGAAAAGTGAAGTAAAAGGGTTAAAGTTTTGTATCATAAAAACTTTTAAGCAAAAAATTAAGTCATGGAAAATTCAACAAGGTTTTTTATTTTTTATTTTTTTTTACTAATTTTACTTAACAGAGCTCAAGCGTTTGTTCTTTTGTCTGATTGCCATGAATTTTACATTAGATATTAATTCATGACTTTGAAAAAACTGAAAGTGAAAACCCTAAAATAAGACTAGGAGCTTTCTGTTTCATATTCCATATTAAACTGAACTTTACAATTCACAATGCCTTATATAACATGTACTACGTTGAGATTTGAGATTGGAATCCTTTGTAAATCCAGAATCTAGAATCCAGAAAATGGATCGATTGAAAAAGAAGAAGAAGAAGAACAAGTGAGTGTAAATTCATTTCCAGAAAATTTATTAGAAATGGATAATTGAGTAAGACAAAACGCCGGAGAAATAATTAAGAGGAAGAGGCGGATCACAAGAAAAAGAAAAGAAACGGTAGACAAAGGTAGAGGAACTCTTTGAAAGAAAAGAGAAAAGTTTCGGCTTGGCTTGGTTTGGTTTGACTTGGTTTTGCTTTCCTTTGCTTGGCTTGTATCATCTTCTTTTATTCTTCAGTATCCTTTATCCATTATCTAGTATATAAATATACATATCAAAAGATTCTAAACTAAAAACGTCCTCTTTTCTTCTCCTCTTCCTTTTTTCTTTCATTGAGAGTTGAGAATTCGCATGGTTATACTCTGTACTTGTATATTATAGATAGGTAATTTAGAGTTGCTCCTCTCTCTGTACTGTCTACTTTTACTTTGATTCTGACTTTGACTTTGACGTTATATAGCTCTTTGATTATTCTTCATGATACGTATCTTGTGCATGTAACATGTGCCTTCTTCATTCTCCTTTCCACGTTCAAGTGCTCACTTGGAAATCCGTTGACAAAAAAAGAGGGCTTTATTATGAGATCAAAGAAAACTATTGAAAGATTTCCCCTCTAGCTTTTTTAGTTTTTGTATATATACATCCCTCCTTTTCTCTTCCTCATCTTCCTCTTGCTCTTTATCTTTCTCTTACTTTCCTTCATTTTCATTTTCATCTTCTTGGTTTTCTTTAGTCTAGCTCATTCTGTAAAAAATCAATTCCCTAATGAATTTGTAACTTCCACTTGTCGTTTTTCTCACTGAACTGAAAGACACAGATAGAAAAAGAGTAGATGAAGAGACCACAAACACGAAATGGGGGGAAATTCTACAGTGTAAAAAGTACACTGCATTCTCATTTTACTCTGACTTTTGACTTGAACTGCTTCATATAAAATATAAAATCAGGTTCAATCTACAATCTGCTCAAATGTTTATGTTTTACGTCTGTTGAAAAATGAAAATTGAAAAGAAAAGAAGTTAAAAATCTACAGGGAAATGTCTAATTTTCCACCCTTCAAAAATAGGAAAAGTAAAAAAAAATGAAAGAAATTTGTTAAATGAATTTCTATGAATTTCTACACGTTTCAGCTTGAACACTTTGTTTTACTTTTACTTTTAATGTGACTTCAAAGTCCAATTCCTTTTTTATGAAATAGTATGAGCAACGCTTAGAATTTTATAAAATTTTTTTTAGAAAATTACATCATGTTGAGAGACAATATAATAGTTATGAGAATAAAACAAGAAACAAGAGGATTTTCAAAGGACATGAGATTTGACAAAAAAGAAAAAAGTCAATTTGTCTGTTCATTGATTTCCGAGTTAATTTCAATTAATTTCCTCATAGAAAATAGACACATGACTTTGTAAGAGATGTGAGAGTGTCAGTGTTTCAAAGTGACAAGGGAAAATACAACAAAAAGATATAAAACAAAAAACATGTGAAAGACAGAAGAAAAAAGGAGATGGAACAAGAAAAAGCAACAAAAACAACCACAATAAGAAGATGGAGTATCTACAATCTGCAAGTATTAAGGATAGATTCGTCTCTGTGATTGGTTAAGCTGGACTAACATTGTGCATTGTGCTAGGAGAAATTGAGTTGGAGTACTGTGGAACGGATACAATATAGAATAGAACAAAAACAAAGAGAGATACAAAATACAAACCAGAAAAAAGATGAAGATACCAGCTACCGGATTCCGGATAGAGAAAAGAAACGGCGGAAAAAACGAGGAGGAAGAGGAACGAGCCTCTGAAATTGAGACAAAAGAACAGGGCTTATCTGGAGATTTTCTCTTAATCCTCTGTATACAAAATACAATGTACAAAATACACAAGGAATAAATAGAGTTTCTTTCTGCCCTTTCCTGACCTCTCTAAATGTATCTCGATTCTGTTTCCTCTTTGTGTGTATTTTGTATCTAGCTTCATTGTTGAGCATTGAAGACGATCTGAAATTTTGTGGGGTTTCAAGATTCAAGCTTCGAGTGTTTTGATTCCTTCGTGGAAGCGTTCCAGCTCCAGACTCTCCATTCTACATAAGCTCCAATCCAGATTCAGTACAAATGAGAAAACAGAATCAGAACGGAAACACAGGATATCTTTTCATCTTTCCTCACATTTTCTATGATGCACACTGATTTAGTCCGGTTTAAGAAGAAAATTCCTGGAAAATTCAAGTATTCAAGTGTTTTTTTCTTTCTTTTGTTTGTGGCTCTATTTTCATAAAGTAATTTGTTCGGTAAAGCTAAAGAGATGACTTTGCTTGCATCAAATTTGAAAAGATACAAGATGCAGGATTCAAAATTTAAAAATGCTTAAATTGGATGCAATCAACTTTCTAAATATTTACATATTGAGGATTTTGAGTCGAATTTGAATCAGGATTTTATTTTTTGGCACTGCTTTGTCTGTATATTTTGTATCGTGTGTGTATTATTGTGATTTTTGTGGTGTAAAAAATGATGGTGGTATTTAAATGGTACGTTGTTGTTTTCTTGGGTTTAGAGTTTAGAATACACAGCTTCTGTGCTTGCATTAGTACAGTATTTTGAGTTTTGTGTGTGAATTTGATGAGATTTTTATACGATACGATTCGAGATACGAGATAGAAGACGGACGTGGTTTGATATGATTATTGTTTGAATTTGTAATGTCAAAATAGTTTTTGCAACGACAGCAGCTAATGCGGAGGAGTCCAGCTACGCCTGCTATTTCGACGAGGAACGTCAAACATATCTCGGGGACGTCTACAGCGTCATGTGGCTGGAGAATGCAGATTCCGTGAGTAAAAGATATAACTAGGCAGACATACTACATATATTATTATTATTATTCAAGATTCAACCCTTTCCCTTTTTCCTCCTTCTTTTACTACTGTATTTTTCCTCCCCCAGTATTTTTACAACCATTTAGTCACACACACTCAACTTCACATCATCCTTATGGTTTATATCTTTTTCCATCTCCAGAAGAAGAAGAAGCGGAGAAAGTGAAAGAGGGAGCATTGAGCATCTCTTCTTTTACAAGGAATTTTATTAGTTTCTTCCCGGGTTTTTATAGGAAACATTCTATTGAGTACCTTATATAAATTTTAGAGATGACATGCACATTCTACATCATGCATTCGGTATTCTCGGGGATTCTCTAAAGATGTATGTACAAAATAAGCAATTTTCTCCTTTATTTTTTCCTCATACATCTATACGGGAATCTACATGATTCCGAATTTTAAAACAAAAGGGAAATTTTTTAGACCTCAAGTCTCAAGTAGTTTTTTTATCCCTAGAGTAAAAATACCATCTTTAGTAATATTTAACCAAAGTTTTTTTTATTCAAGCTTATCCTCATTTTATTACATGGTATTTCAGTAACAAAAATTGAAAAGGGAGCAGTACCTTTTTTAGTTTTATTTTCTTATTGAATTTCACTTTTGCAAATGTAGCATTTCTCTTGGTATTTTTATAATTTAGTCCCTGCTGAGCTCATAAAAGTTTTTTTTTTTAGGTAGGTAAAATCCGTTTAGAGTTTCAATGTTTTTTCGAGTATTTTATGAATCTATCGTAGATATTTTCACCTTTTCTTCAAATATTATTTCTACAGTCTTTAGATGCTAGACATATGTTATTCACTTAGCTTTAAATGATTGATTCTCAAATTTTGAGTAGGAACTTTGAATGCTCCTCTATTTGATATAGAGAAAATAAAATAGCCCACAGATCAAGTAACAGAGAATTTGCTGGCTTTTATGAGCTTAGCACTTGAGTGCAATGTAATTCAATATTAAATAATAATGATGGAATGCTCTTATTTTATTTTTATGGCCCTTTTATTTAAGGATGTTTGATTCGGAATATTTCAATTTTCAATGCTCAAAGGTATTTAAAATGGATATCTAACTTTCTAATGCCAAATGCTATCGAGGAAACATTTTGTATTGGGAGACTGGTTTTTTATGAAAGTGAAACAATGTTCATACTGAAATGTGCCAATCGATATGGTTCGTTCAGTTGACTTTTATAATGATGTTTTGTTCCATAGAAAATTCAATAAAATGTAATTTAAAGGTTTAAAGGAGCAATTGAAAAAACAGTGGAAACAATATATTTTAAAAAATGTATTTATTTTTCAAACTAAGGATAGGCGTGTGAGCCAGACATCATTTCAGTTGTCGTTTTTATTGATAACAAGGAATCAAATCAAGCCAAATCAATCTCTTATTTGTTGTTGTCTGCAACTGGATCTGTACAACTGCGATCTGCAGTCAATGAAACGCAAGGTCTTTTCTCTTGTGGAAAATGTCTATAAAAATTCAGGGATTACTCTTTACCATCTCTGTTATAAATAAAATTATATTAACAACATTTAACATTTTACATTTAAAACTATTTAGTGTAATACACGTATCGCATGGACACAATTATCTGCAGGAAAAATAAAAAAAAACAGCCGAACGTCTGAAAGTAGTAGTCATATTTTCATATCATAAGGAAAAACAGCTTGAAATTATATTATCACTTTTTAACTGTATTAATTATTAGTTGATGCTCGAGCAATGAATTATTTATACACGCTCTACGTTGTGCATCAACTCATTATCATTTTTGCTTTAAATTAGACCTTTTGAATTTTTTATCCAGAATAATATTGCCTGATCTCCGCTAATCTGTGTATTGTGTATCTTATGTATGTAAATTCAATGATATCCACTTGTTTAGATTTTCAGACAACCTTGTTGCAAAATTATATTATAAGCCTGAAAAAAATTCTACCGATAATGATAGCAATGAATTAAGAACTTTTCGTATAAGTGATTGATCAAGCCAACGAGGAAAAAAATTGGGAGACAAAAATTAATAAGTACATAATTTTCCTAAGCCAAGGTTATACACAGTATGAAATGGTGATAAATGTAATCTATGCTAAAATTTTCCACAGAAAACATGAACAATAAATCGAAAGACTTTTCCGTCCTTTTCCATTTTCCATATCAAATATAAAATATAAAATATTGATGCAATACTTAATACATGAAGAAAATAATAAAATGTATGTATTCTTAATTCTTAATCCTGTTTAATTTAATCTCATGTGATTGATTTTTAATCAGGTGGATTTGAACAGAGAAACCCTTCAAAGACAATTCGTCATTGTTCGGAAGGAAACGAATACATCTCACGTTGAGGAATTTGGAGATCGGAGCTTGAGACACCTTCCAGTTTCTGAATTTCTTGGAAGTTCCGATCATCGAATTGTCCATCCACCTGTGCCAGTAAGTGACTCACTTTTATAAGGTTCAAAATGCTCCTATTTTTAATTTTAAATGTAGATGCTTTTTCTTTTTTATTTTAACGCTTTTCCGCACAAATTTATAGCCAAATGACAAAAATGCAGATGTGAAGACGTTACAAAATACAAACAAGCTAGTTTTGATCACTGCTTAATTAATTTGGATTAACTGATGATGTCTGATGAAATGCTTAGATTATGGTTGAAGTTTTGCTCATAGTAGAAAATTCTGAATATATGTGATATTATAAAGATACATAGAAAAACCAAAAGAAACCCGAAAAAACCTAGAAAGAAAATTAAAATCAAAGAAAGAAAAGAAGAGGGGGAAACAGAAAAGACAACAAACTACAATCTTGAATTACTAACTCGGAAGTGAGCAAACACAATTGAGGGTTGAGGAGAAAGTAAAGTCTCAACTGTATGTGCTTTATTCCTGCTTTTATACTCTATACTGCGAGATCAAAGGAAAGAGAAAAAGAAAACAATTTCAAATATAGCAATTATATGTATTATACAATTGACAATCCGTTCCGTTTAAGCAGAGCCAAAGTTACGCACTCGTACGGAAATTCAGGACTTGAGACTAAGACTGGATGAGACGCACAAAAGGGGACTGAGATTGTGTCTCAAGTTTGTTCCTGTCCCTGTTTTTGAATCCTCTGTACGTGAGCACACATGTGCATTTGAGATGAAAATACCCTACCGAAATACATGCATGTGAGATGGAGGGAGGAAAAGCTCATTACAATCCCAAAATATTCTGTCACTTTCATCCCACTTTAATCCAACTCATTTACTTTCTACTCAATACTCAATGTACATACAACACTACATAAGAGCTAACAGATTCTTCTTCTTCAATGACTTGTTCCTTTTTCTTTCTTTCACCAAGCCGTTTACTTTCATCCTCAGTATTTCTTTATCTACTTCAAACCATCTATTTTTCCATTGATCCAATTTCCAAATTTTCATGAGATTTACTTCACAAGGGTCCCATCCACATTTTAAGTTTTTATAATTAAGCATTTTAAGTATTTTATACATTATTTTTAAAGCTATACTTTTTTCTCATTTATGGGGTAATCTGAGTATTCTGAATTGGTATGGGAGTTTTCATCAGGAATTTCAGATTGATTTTCTTATTGTAAAGTTTAGAGAAGTCTCTGTAAAACTACTTACTTTTATTTACTAAAATACTAAAGGATTGAAAGAAAGGTCGTGTTTTGTATTGAATATATTGAGTAGAAATGGAAGAAATAAGACACGAGTATAATGTATGCTAATGTCTGGATTTTCCTAGTTTGTTTTATACTATTTCCCCTTCATCAGTTTTGTGTTTAAATCCAAGTTCCAATCGGAGTGTTTTTGGTTAGCCGGAAATCTTTTAAGTAAAGAACCACAAAAACCATTGGAATTTGGACGAATTATTTCTACACAATACAGAGTCCTCAGCCCTCAATTCTCTGCTTACTCTAAAAGTTTATAAACTACTAATAGTTTATATTTAGTAGGGAAATCTGCATATGCACACTCTGGGTTTAAGTTGAATACAAGTAAAAGTTCCTTTCTAATTTTCTCCTTAGAAAATTATTTCAAGTCGCCCTCTTCTTCCTCTTTTCATTGAAGATTGAAGGGAACAAGAGGACCACTTTTCTTCCTCCTTCATTTTAACTATACGTATACTTATGCATGTGTGTGTGCTGTTTTCATCCTCATCCTCATCTAAACTTTTTAGTCGCGATTACCAAGGAGAAAAAAAGGAGGGAGCGGAAGCTTTTAAAAAAATTGCCACGAATACGAAGTACAAGTACGAATAAGAATTTTCTCCCCTTTTATACTCCTTTCCTTCCCGGACTTCCGTCCTCCGTCTTCCTCAGTTCTTCATGTTTATCCTCCTCCTCAGTGATGAAAATCTCAATGAATGAGTAAATGAGGGAATGAAAGAGAAGGAAAGTCTTAGAATGCTCCCACTTTTCTCTTTTTCTCTGTAGAAGGGAATCTTTCATACATGTAATAAAAATAAACGTCTATACACCATACATATACATATAAATTGGACAAGCCACAGCACGGTCTTAAAGCTTCAAGCTTGAAGCTTTGAGCACACCGAATCCGAGGAACCGCGTGAATACTGAATACACGTAGAATTTTACTGTATCTAATACCTTCTGTAGTTTGTATTCTGTATAGCGGTAGAAATGAGAAATGGTCAAGTAATAAGAAAACTTTTAGGGCTTGTTTCATACACAAAATTCTACTATAGCTTCTAGATTCTAGATTCCAGACTCACTCACTCATTCATTTACAGAGATAATGGACTAATGCTAATTTCTAATGCGGATATTATCCTCACTCTTTATTCTCTTTCCTTTTTACCTATGAATCTAAATCTAATGTGCCCCTCGCTTTGAAATGCTTTGAAAAACTAATGCAATGACTGAGACAAAAACTGAGAACAGAGAAAAGAGAAAGGAGAAAAGGGGGTGTAGAGAAGAAGAAGCAAATTACTTTCTTTTTACTTATTCATTCCTTTACGTTTCAAGTTGGGGTTGGGTTCCTTTGGTCTCTGATCTGCTCTGATCTGGTCTGCCTTTGTACTCCTACCTACAAAGTTTGAGCTTTGAATTTTAATTGATTTTCATTAAAGTTTTCTTTATTAAAACCAAACCCGAACAAACCAACCCAAACCAAACCCTAAACTCTAGACAACAAAAAACAACAGACAACAGCCGGAAAAGTAATATGAATTGAGCTACAGGGTAGAAAGACGAAAGAAAGAACTAGAAAAAGAAAAGGTATTGATATTGATATTGGGCAATTATCAGGATCTACATAAAGCTTATGGCGTATAAACATATTTATATCTGTATAACTACTTTGATTATTATTATTATTATACTGCCGCCCAACTTCCAATAGTTTCCAACTTTATACTTTCAATAGCTCGATTTTTTGAAAAACTTTTTCTTCTTTGTCTATACAAAGTTTTATGTAAAATAGAATGATAGCGATACTTTTGCTTTCTGCGACTTAACAGATAATAGATAAGCCTAATTAATGATTTTGCAAGTACAGAAGAATCCAGCCTGAGCTTGTGGACTTGACATAAGCTTTAAATTCCAAATACGAAATACAACATAATGTCCACATCTAAATAATAATGTAGTGTAGATTGTGTATTTTAGATTTGAGCAGGAGATTATGATACAGGATTTGGGAATGAAATTATGCTATGCTTTGGTGTGTGTAATGTGATGTAATTTTACTTCAACATTCTGAATTCTGAGTAAATGAGTGTCGTTTCTCTAATGGGGCTTTAGGCTTTTCGTATATACATGCATTTGTACAAATTACAAATTACACAGATCCACCGGGCTAATTAGCGTCTATCTCTTTAGCATGTAGCATTTAGTATGTACATTAATACCTGTGTATCAACAATCAACAATCAACAAATGTAGAAACATCAGTCCATGTTTAAATGTCTTGTTTCCTTGTTTTGTGTAGCTGGATGCAGTCAAGTCTGGGGATGTTCCAAAGGCCATACTTGAGCGTAAATTAGCCCGAGCTGAGACTGCTGAAGACAAGCGAGAGGGAAAGCTGAGGCTGAATCGTCTGCTTAAAGTAAGTAACCGAATCTTTACCGTCTTTAAATTTTATAATGCAGAATATCGTTGTAAGTAGTGTGAAGTGTGAAGTGTACATGTATTTGAATTAATAATGCTGTTGCATCCTCATATTAATGCTCATCCAATCACGTTGCATGTGCATCCGGCATCCGGAGAAATTAAGAAAAGGAAAGAAAATCTATATAGCTAATCTATAGATAATCTATATGTATTCATATATGCACATTTGACATGGGAACTTTGGCAAGTTTTCACTCTTAGTGTTACACTAATCTACACGTGCATTTGAATACCAATTTAAGCCGATGCTCGACAATTATTAGCTCTTTTGCATGTACTTTATGGCACAATTACATCTCATACCACCAAACCGGCAACATACCACTTTATCTTGGCATTTTCACTAATACACACGAATATGATTATGAATACGGAATTGGCAAATTTGTATAAGGCGACAATTTTCTCTATTCAAAAAAATGTTGGCATGAACGTTTCACAAGATTTAAATCCAAAATCCAGAATATTAGTGAAATATGCTGAACTCTAAAGTATTGAAAATTCTATGCAATTCAATGTTATGGTAAAATCTAGAGATATATATAGAGATAAAACTAATTCTTTAGTCTCTACATAATAATACCATTGTTTTCTCCTGCTTTTACCATGTAAAATTCAGGACAGATGGAGATGCAGATTTTGCGGTTGTCTAATGGTTGCTCTTTCATTCAGGCGTAAATGGTAAATAGACACATTTGTGTTTGCATTTACATTTATATAGATAGACCTTGATTCTTGAGTCTCGAGTGTTGGATTGGATTGGATTCTTTTGTTCTTTTAACTTAACACGACTTAACCAAAATAGGCAAATTACAAAATATCTGTTCTCTGTTCAATGTGCGCTGTACTTGTGTAGGATGAGATGAGATGAAATGACATGAAAATGAGGGAGAATCTCAATGCTTCCATGAAAATGCTAATGACGTGTCATTACAACCTCACAATACATGTGTACAGTATAAAATTGAGTCATTTAAAACATGTACAAATGGTAATACGCACCATATATGCAACCATATTATAGATAATAGATGTAAAGATACACAAAGACAGGTACAGATAATACACATGTACAGAGATTAAACATTAAACATGTCTTGAGCTAAATACTAAATACTCGTACAATGTACATTGTACAATATAAAATGCACAGTGTACAAAGAAGAGAAGAGGAAAAAGCATTAATATAGTTGAAAATCACATGGGATTAAGAATTAATCCATGTCTCTATGCATAATGTATAATTGGCTATAAACTCCACTGTACTTCATCTAGATGTAGACGTAATAGCTTTTCCTTTCTCCTTTCTCCTCTGGCATACGGAGCCTGATGTCTGGTGTTTGGCGTCTGACATGGATGTATAATGTATAATGTACATGTAGCCATGAATAGATTTAGGAATTAAATGCCTTCATTCACCACGATTACACTGTATTATGCTAGAGCAATGGAGCAAGATGTAGGCTGATGCCTCATGCCTGATGCATTAATGACGGGCCATCTCATCTAATCCCAATCCCAATCCAAATTCTCATAAGTACGCATAACATACACGTACACCGTACAAGCGGACGTTTCTTATGCTTGGAATCAACGGAGCGGAATCATGCATAAATACTTGAGCATAAATACCTATCTTTGCCTTTGGATTTCCTGATAAAACTAATGACTTGCCACGACGAATTAATGACTCGTGTTATTGCTGAAAGAACTTGTATTTTCCTCCATGTTTTACACATTTTGATTTTATTTTACTTGAGAATCGAGAGTCGAAATACGAGTTTAGAGTTTAGAGTGTCGAGTGACATTAACTCAAGAAATGTGCATACATTTATAGTTTACAAATGTGAAAATGCAGGTAATTAAGTAAAATAAAAACGAAAAATTGACCATTATTGACAATCCAAAGATGAAAGACAAATGCATAAATATTTTTATTTGGACCTTTAATTTTTGATTTTTGGTTGTAATCTAAACTATAAATTTTGACTTGTATTAAAAATGTGAGGAAAAATGTTAAAGTTTCAAGAAATGAAAATAAAAGTTGTAAAAATACTTAAAAAATGAAAATAAAAGTTGTAAAAATACTTAAAAAATGAAAATAAAAGTTGTAAAAATACTTAAAAAAT
>JABASP010002103.1:0-22715 GCA_019776565.1 Sminthurinus signatus | reverse complement strand
TTTTAGTTTTAGACAGTCATCAGTAATCAAAGTATGTAGACTTGATTTCATATTTCATACAAGAGTGTCACTGTATATTATATTGTACATTGTACATTCTACACGTATTTGATTGACAAATGCTCACTCACATTAAATAATAATTATACTCTTGTTGTTGAACAGGAAGAAATGAACTTTCTCCACAGTGTTTTTTATTATTATAAGTTCCATTGTCCGATAAGTTGAGATGAGCGCGCTTCAAGTTTCAACTACAACGACAAAAACGTTGATCTTCCATCTTGTTCTTTGTTCTTCCTCAGATTTCCTGATTTATTGTCCTTATATATCTGTCTTGACTTGTGTAAACGTTTCCTTTTTGTTTTTTATTCGTGTTTAAGCGGTAAAATATTAGAATATTATTACTTTACATATTATCAACTTTAGGCATCCGACAAATCTGTATCATCAAACCAAAACCTTTCGGATATTGGAAGGTGATCACAGCTTAGAGCTTTACGGTATATTCTCATGCCCAAAGGGAGGTCATTCTGAAATTAGGTACAATAGTTTCAAAACAGTTACAAACTTTTTCATTGTCTTTAGGCAAAAAATAAAATAACAAAAATAACATAACAAACAATCTGTGTAAAAACACTCCAGTATATTAAGGTTAAAAGTTATATAGAGATGCATTTCGGTAACATATCATTATAAATCTATTATACATAATATATATATTTCATGCATGTGTTTATCAAAAGTAAATCTATGTAATATATAGAAAATAGAACTATATAACAGTGTGTTACTAATTTTTCAAAAGTATCATTCTAAACCAAATACTCGTCTCAAAAAAAAAGATGCGATTCAAAAATACAATCTATTACAAAAAAAAACATTCCTTTCAATGATTCTTCACATTTCACATCATGCACACATGAGAAAAACTTTGTGTTATAAACATTATTCATGCAAAGAGAGGGTAAAGTAAGTTAATCAGGCGCGATCTCAAACAACTGTAGGATTGTAAATAAATAAATAACAGGATTCGGTAGTAAATAGCTTCCGATTCTAGATATTAAGCAAAATAGCAAAACAAGCATATTTTCGCGAGATACTTTAAGCACATTTTATAAATAGAAATGCAGAGAACATGTTACAAACGCTTATCATATATCATACATCATACACAGTACACAGCACGAAGAACAAGGAGAAATATAGAACATGTGGAAACATTTGTACAAATTCCAACTGAGTTTCTACTTTGAAAAAGTTTCTTCAAGTACATAACATAAATAAATAATGTATTAACCGTTCGTTTTAAAGTAAATACTTCATAAATTATTAGTGTGGTTTTCTTTTCAAAAAAAAAACATCTTCAATTTACGTATTTGAAAGAGAAAAAGGAAGAAAGTATTATCAAGAAACTTTTTTTGTTTACATAATAATATCTAATTCAAATTTAAAATGTAGCAAAAAACGTAGAATGGAAAGATCTTTATTTATCTGACTTAGTACAAGGACAATTTGAGACTTTCCACATACAGTGTGGATTTTCCCTATTTCCAGCTCATTAACTTTTGAAATCTTTTCCCTTCCATTCTGAATAGGAAATAAATTGTTACACAGGGACTAAGAACTAAGGAAATGTGAGAAAAACTTATGAATTCCTGTGTATTGGTATACAAGCGACAAGGCATTATATATATAGGTAGTTCATAGGTCACATGACAGACGCAAATACTTATGTACTAATAACTACTTACACTGTACAAATAGATACGATATTTACAAACAGGGACAACTAATGGACTCTTTGTCAATGTAACTAAGACAGTTGGTTTTGTCAGATCATCCTTTGCTTGTTTACACAAACGATGAATAGAAAGTCTCTAGTACTAAATTACCCAAAGTTCAGTTTATAAAATACATATGTCAGATATTAATCGCGGACAACAAAAGGAAACCAAGTGTAAGCCAGATGTACCAACAACAACAACAACAAGACAAAACATCCCATTCCCATACACAATATACCACAGTAAAAAGTTTAAGCATGCTCTCTAAAAGTGCTCACACCTTAAAAAGCAAAGAGGAAGAGAAATAACGAGAAAAAGAAACTGAATACGCATTTCAAAATATAATGCTCTAAAGCTCTAATGAACTTCATAAGAAGCAGAAGAGGAAAAGAAAGGAAATGGAGAAAGTAATAGGTTTTGAAGATATAAACGTTTGTGCAAGTGGTTGTAAACTTTCTTGTACAGAAATACACAAGATAACATTAAATGCAGATGTAACAGATGTAATACTTTAAGTACTAAGAAAACTGTCACTAGGACCAAGTAGAAAGGAAGAATTTATCTATTTCCTTACATTTTCATGCTACACAGAGCACATAGCAAACAAACAATGACAATAAACTGTTAGTGGACGTTAATGATCCTAAAACCATTACACACACATCTAGTATACAGACTATACAGAGACTTTAATCTCTACACGAGTATTTTACATCTTGAATTATTTGTAATGTACTCAAGATATTATAATCTTTTACGTACAGTAAAGGATGGAAATTTTAAGCTTTTATGATATATCACAACTACTCACAACCAACAACCAACTGATAAAGAAGCAAAACTGGATAAAGTATCTACTATCTGCAATGCATATAAGATATAAGTACAGGCATGCAGTTCCATTAACCATTAACCAAAGGAAGACAACGAGGTAAAAAGCAAAAAATTATTTTCAAAGTAGGCAACGCTTCTGAATTGGCATTCGGCATAGACTTAAGATAAAACTACGTGCAAAGTTTCGGGTTTTTTGTTTTCTTTTTTTTTCTTGTTTCAATTTTTGTTTTGAACTTTGAACATTAAGTGATATTTCATTACATGTACTTGATTGAAAGCGACGAAGGAATTTAAACGAGGTCGAAGAGGACTGCATCCACTGTCAGTAAAGGTCACAAGTCCCAGATGAGCCCCTGCGGCTGCTGCAGAGATAGCTCCAGAAGCCGCACTCATGACCGGAAAGTCCCCTGGAAGTTGTATTGGGCCGAGACGAGTGCACTAATTGAGATAAATCAGAGCAACCCAACCAACAAAGCACGGCATTATAACAATCCAAAGAGTAAAGAGAAGAGAAATACAGATAAAAAAAATACCACTTGAAAGTTGCAAACTGCTTACTCAACACTTATAATAATCTCTACCCAAGTATTCAATTTCAATGTAAGTGATACATGATATTAAATCTAAATCTAAATAGCACAATGCACCATTAAATTATAAAAGTTCAAGTTATTGATACTCATTGATTGATAATATTGTTATATAATACTTTGCTTCTATAACATTAAATTGAAAAGCTATACTTTGATTCCACTGACCACTGTGTACAGTATACTGTATGTCAATTTTCTATATCTTTTTTTAAATGAAAATTTCCAGTTTCCAATTCAGTAAAGCAATAGATTTTATTTGTTGGGGATTAAAGCAACATATTATAATTTTCTATTGTTTATAAAAATGGCTAATCAAAATATGACTACTTTATAAGTTATACCTATTAAATTTTCCAAAAGTACAAAATATATTTACTTTCAATTTTTTTTGGAACTATATGTATTGCAAAAAATTGGTCTGTCTTACGATTCGATTTAAAAGTGTCATTGAACTACATCTGCACCGATATGTTTTACAAATAATATGAATGAAAAATGAGTGAAATGAAGGAAAAAAAGAAAAGAATAAAGCTATAGCAAGGCAAAGCAATGTAAATACTTACATAAACTATAGTATAAAATTAGATATAGTACAATATATTATGTACTTATATTATGTATAGCGCGACTTTTGCAGCGCGAGTAAAGAGTATAGAGTAAAAGAGAGATAGGTAGACAGATTACAAAAGCACGAGAAGAAAAAGTAAACATGAATTTTAAAAATGAACCTGAAAACCTTTGGATACATATTACATATTATAGATGTATTATGTCTATGTATCTACTATAAATTGTACATGATGATGAAGATGATATAGTGCTTGCCGTCTTTTTTATTGACGTCTATAGTAAGTAAAAAAGCAACATATTTAGCCTGCTAAAATACCTATTTTGTGTGTACGTCTTTGAACAAAAGTAAAATTGCATAATATATAATATGTATAGGTGCGCCTGGAGAAAATTCTGTATTCTGTATTGATGTGGAAAGAGAATAAAAAATGCTGCAAACAATTCGAGTTTCCCTTCTTTTCTGTTATTTGACTACTTACCATTATTTTGTGTGTTGTGTATATATTTCAAAGAATCGATGTTCTTTTATCGTGTATCATTTAATCATTTATTACTATGCAAGAGTATAAAGGTATAAATAATTTCTGATAAAAGCCATAACCAAGAATCAATATAGTTATTCCCTTTGTAAAAGAAACTACTTAAAATCGTATTGCAGTTTGAAATGAGTATAATTTGAATGTGTTCTAGATTCTAGAGTAATCTTGTTTAAAGTTGTAGTTCGTGCTGTTTTTGCTTTTGCTGATATAGTTCAAAACAAATATGTATATTAGAAAAATAGTATTGGAATGGTATTTGTAAAAATGTAAAAAAAATCCAACCTGATGGTGTGGAGTCATGGAGCAATTTGTACACGTCGAAGATCCAGTTTGTTTCATTTCCTTGTAAGCTGGTTGATAAGGCAAAAGCATTCTTATTTTCCCCCATCTTAAAATTAATAAACCAAACCATTTGTATAACATTGTCCATATACATAAATTGTAAAACAAATAATAAGCATATAAAAAATGTAGTTCAAAATTGGATTCAAACCGGTGAAAAAATAAGAGAACAGCTCCAGCCCATAATATTAATGCCATGGCAACCAGACTTATCTCTACAGCTTTTACATTGGGTAATTTCAGGCCAGCTTTAACTTCACCCTCTTCTTCTGTTTCCGAACTCCCTTCCGTACTTTCGTCCACTATCAAATGGGAAATACCAAAATTAATAAACAAACACACATACATGTATTTTTTCACTTATCATACATAATAAAATGACACACAACAGACTAAACCTTCAAACTTTTAAAAACGTTTATCAATATAGAATTCCTTTGGAAAAAATAAACAGGTTTCTTAATCAACTTTCCAAGTTTCCAGTTTTCACTTACACATCATTTTGCTTTAGTACGGTCACTGTATTGTTTATTTTGTTCATTTATGAATACTTTTGAATCAAGTTTTCATAATAATGCTATAATAATATTGTGTATAAAGTTAGATATTCACAAACTTTCACAAACTAGAGTAAAAGCCTTTGCTAAAATTGGTTCATTAGGATAACTGCTATATTCTACACTCTCTATTAATTAATAATAATAATAATAATTATTTAGTACTCTATCATTAGTTATAATAGTTTAATATCACCACAAAGAAACAGAAGGTCAACTTAATCTACTGTATAATATTATATTTGTAAAATTACTATATGTGTGTATGTAATTAATACACATAATTGCTTCTTCTTCATAACATATATTCAAGCTTCAATAAGTCACGGTATAAAAAAAAGGTGATAAATAAAGTAGAATATAAAGTAAAATAATATTACTGAGAGGTGTCCGAAAGAGAAGGTAAGAAGAGCGCCTCCTCACTCGTCCCGAAATGGAAGCAACTGAAAGAAAAATCCAATACGGTCTTAATATTGGTTAACAATGAGTAAAAATAATTTATGTCCATGTGAAGAACCCTCAGGGTTATGTGTCTATGTGTTGAGTGTGTTTGTATGCATGTGTGCAGGAGCTAGCTTAAGCCAACCATACATATAATATGTATTTATACCCTTGTAAAAGAAATTATATGTGTATCATGTGTAATATATTTCTGTATAAGGTTATAAAAAGAAGAGAGCTGAAACTATATCATATATCATGTATACCTGATATTTGGTAGTTTGTGTCCGGTACTAAATTGTCCATTACAAGGCTGCAGGAGTTGTGAGGAACAGTCTCAACTATTTTATAGCTGTATATGGAGTAGGAGAAAGTCAAAAAATAGGAATAAAAAAAACGTTTCTCTCTCTCTGTCTCTCTTTCTCTCTCTTTCTCGCTTACTCTCTCAGTCTTTCACTTAAACATTCTGTTCATTTGTTCTTATGTGGAGTTTTCATCGTTCTACAATTGATATTTAAGAGTATACATATCTACTATCTCCTGTATGTGAAAAGAATCGTACCGTACTTGGTGCGTACTATGTAATACACAATATGACCAATGACCAGGTAGGTGGTAGTGTGATGTATTATACTTATATGTATTAAGTATTAAGTATGTAGTATGTAGAATGTCACGTGAATGAAAATACCTAGAACCTATACTGGATAAAAGTCGTATGACCTAAACTCATCGTCAATTCATCCATCTATCTCCTCTCCACAAGGGTTTTAAGAGAGTCTAAGACTGCATACTCCGAACTCTGTACTCTGTACTCTGTACACATGCAAGCTTTTACAGATATATATAGACATATGTACACAAAGCAGTCCTATCGGATCAATAACATATTAATCTTTCAATACATCCTATCTCTGTGTGTCCACATAATCGACACATCCATCCATCTACCATCTATCTATCTATCTAACTATCTAGTATCTATCTATCATCCCCTACGCCGTTTGTTTGTCACTTGGCTACTTTCACCATTTCATATGGTGAAAGTACTGAAAATCCCCAAACTTTAATATCTAGATATATTTTTTATCCGAATACACTTTTGTTTATAAGTCTACAGCTATAGTCTATAACCTACAGTTAATTACACATAATACATACTCATACTAAATTTAGTGTTCTATACACTGAGGATTGAGGATACATCTATGTACAATCCTTGTACAATAGAGCATTTGAGCACACCCAAGGTTAAGAAGATTTTTAGAGTAGATGGACAATGGACATACATGCATATGATATGATATGATATGAAATGATAATGTGCTAACAGTGTAGATAATATCCCAAAATTATTCACTAAACTGGAGTAATAATGGTAATTATTGGAAGCGTAAACAAATTAAAGATATTTTCTACTCTTAGTAAGTTCCTACCACACGTACAGATAACACACATGTGTATAATTTCATACATAAACTGGGTTGACATTTTGATATTTGATAGCACAGATAATGATACTTCTTTTTTCCTTAAAAAGTATAACTCCTAAAAGTATAAGTATTATTATGTATATTCTTGACGTAGATCAGAATTTTCCAATACTACTGTAGAATAAATATGACTAACAATAAATTATTTTTGATGGTACTTTATGGAGGAAACTTGAATAAGATAAAGATACATGCATTCAACATAGAGTACACAGTACGCTCATTTATGAAAAAATTAACAGCCTACATTTAAAAAAAGAGAAAAAACAGAAATAGAAGGAAACCTTTGACTTTTGTGAGTTTTTGTAGGTGCTTGTGATATTTTTTAGAGCAAAAATGCTGTGCACGATGTACGATATACAGTGTACAGTGTACCACTGTACCATGTGTTTGGTTTTTGGTTGGTGTTTGACTGTGGAAATGTTATGCTTTTGTCGGCACCTTCTCTAGTGAGCATTTAACTTCATACGTGTACCTAGAATGCTTATTGTATATGTTATGACACATATCATGAACGTAATGGTAACACGTTAAGCTGTAAACTATAGATTGTACATTGTACATCTCATGTGTAGTGTATAATACGTGTATCGAGTATCGATATAGTATGTAGTATGAATTGGGAGTAACACTGTGTACTATGTACAATGTACATACTACATACTACAAACAACATACAACATACATCGATTAGTTTCTCTATTTATATTTTCAAAAAGGTAAAATAATGGAGATAATGGGACGCTCAACTTCTTTTTCAAGAGCCGCCCCATCAAATATTTACCACCTGAAAAACACAACAACTTTTACACGGCTTCTCCCTTTTTGTGCCCATGAGTGAGGATGTGCAGGAAACTCTCCAAATAGTTAAAAATACCTATAAACATGGAGCTGGAAAGATCACAGTTCACAGCTCAAAGTTTCATACTCAGTTTGCTAAAAAATTGAACTAGAACTGAAAGAATGATATTGGCAAAACTATCCTCTATTTTCCACTACTAGATTCTATAGAAAGGTATGAATAAAGTATTATTTTCCCAAGATCCAAGACATGAAAATTTCAAATACAACTGCCAACTGACTACTTTTTAGTAGTTATTTTAAAAAATACTGTGATAAAAAGAATTTCAAGAACTTTGTGAAGAATATGAAATGAAACAGCTGTTGATTTTAAAACATGGATTAATGGAGGTTTAACAACGTAAAAATATCAATGTAGTTAGTAGATGGTTTATAATTCATGAGAAATTGTGCATATGATGTCAGGAGTATGAAAAATGACAAGTAAACAGATAATAATTTTTAATTTGAATATAAACAGCGGAGAGAGAGAGAAAGGAGAAAGCGCAAAATTCCAAATTCCAAAGTTGAGAACGGTAGATAGATTGTAGACTGTAGACACATTATACATCTACAATCTACATACATAAAATGTATCATTTGAATAAAATATAGAATAAAAACGGAGACTTACGTTGCTCTGTATGGCTGTAATGTAACTTCGTACTTGTCATTCCTTTGGCCTTTACAGTTCCAGCTGACTTCAATGGAGCGAGCTGTGAGGTGATTCACTGTCAGATTGTACGAATATGGTTCGCTCACTCCACCGCTTCCTTTTCAATCAAAACAGAAACAATTTCTCAATCAATGTCATTTCCAATTTCAATTTCAATTCCAATTTTCATGCATGTAAAATGTAAAATGTAAAATGTATGTAAACCTCATTAGACACAGAAAACGGACAATTTTTAAAATGATAGGTTTAACATTTCTAAACAATTTGGCATACAGTATACTACCCATTAAAATTTAAAAAAATTTCCAGAAACCCTCCTCATAATTCATCAGGTTTTGTGACAACTACCCAATTTCCAAAATGGTTCATTACGCCTTCTTTCAAACAAATTGGACATTGAAATGTGTTGTATAATGTATAATTCATAGATTTTAAAGGGGCTGTAATATTAGCTAGAAAAGATACTACAAGATAATAAGTAGATTCAATACACACAAATACAATGTACAATGTACGTAGCATGTAATTTTTCAGCATTAAATAAAGTACTGTAGCATGTATTTAAAATAAAACAAAAGCTTGGATTCCCGTTTATATCTAGCTAAAATACTTTTTTTTATCTTACTGCTTACAATAGATAACATGTAAATTTGAAAGGAATCCTGAATACTTTTTTGTGAGACTTCTGTAGAATAATTTTTGTTCTTACTATCATTTACTATCATATTATTCCAAGAAAAAACGGAAAAGTATTGAGAATATTCTATTCCCTATAGGTACCTTTAAGCTGTACTCACATGACTGCATACATGATGAATGAATGAATGAACAGAGGAAATTCAAATATTCATGTGTATATGCTTTCACAGCAGTCACTGAAGCCCTTAATTTTGTACAGAATACCCATAACCCATAACCGATAACCCATAAGACGTAGTAAGAACACTCTTGCTCCACTCTTAATAAACATACAATTAAAACGATAAAGGTAAATAGGGAGAGGCGAGGAGGATTTTAATGACATGTACACAAACGTTTGTTTGATGTACTGAGTAAATATTTGGGACTGGAACTCTTGACTGCTTCTGGGTTGTTGTTGTAGTGTCTTTTGGACACATAAGGAATAATATGCCAACATTTTTAATTCCCCTTGCCTTCACATCCAACATTCACATACGTTATGTATATTATATATTATACTGCATTGAATATTAAGCCATGCATTTTTTTTACTGTTGAAAGTTGAAAGACGTTAATGAAAGTTATGAGTTGTAGAAAAAAACAGGAAACCTTTAGGAAAAAACATCTTTTTACTTGTTTAATTTGTTTTGAGCATTCATTCCGATTGTGTTTGTTGTAAGGGAGCAAGTAAAACAAGAGAAACTTTGTGATATAAAAACTAAATAATACTAATAAAGGAATTACTGCGGACTGTCTTCTCCTTGGGCTCTTCTTGGAATCTTGTAATTTGTAATATCTTAAGTTTTAGTGTGTAAATCCATTTCTTTTACTATTCTACAGGAGGACAGTCCTAAGACTGATGAAACTCATAATTCACATAATGAGTCAAGCTTTTTCGGTACAAAATGTCAGAGTTAATAGTTTTTGATGGGACTTTGACATTTAATCTATTGAGCATGCATATTTACGTGATACACGCCCTTTCTTCTTTCTGCTTTTGTCTTTTGTATTTTTTCTATAGTACACATTACGCATCAGTCAAGTACTTGTATTGGGTACTGGTAGAATGTTTGAAAACATGATAAAATCTTTACATCCTTTCATCGGAACTTTCTCCAAAGAATCAGGAATAATAGAGAGATGGAGAATTGGATTTATCGATAGATCCGTCTACTGGCAGCCGAGAGCAGGTGTACAAAAGTATTCACGGAAAATTCGCAAAAATATTATAAATTATCAAGTAAGAAGCTATAAGAATCATCAACCATGTTTTTGTGACTGATAAACGATAATCCAAAATGTCATATTACGGTATTACGGATTATCGTATTGAAGAACGTCTCTATATGATCCTATAATTTACTCAGTATGACATGGTAATTTTAGTTGTCGACCGCCAATTTCCTGTTGACGATTCATATCAGCTGCATATAAACACACTGTGTGTATAGTGTATACCCAAAACTTGAGCAAAATAGAAATACTTGTATACTTTATCTTTTGAACGCTAGATGTAGGATAATGTTTCATCTACGCCTATGGACTTTATCAAACTATTGGAAAAAATTTAAACTAGTTAGGGGCACTACCTAGCGGGAACTTTTTAAACTAGTGGATATCTTTTTAAGAACGAAGGACATTTTTTAGAATGCAAAGCTGCCTATTGTAATCCTCGTGTCCGTCCGTCTGTCTATTTACAATTAGCCACCTAACGGCCACACTTGGAACCTCAGTGGAAAAGTTTTGGAAACTCATTTAAAGCACACGATATCATCGGTGTAACGTGGAAAGACACAGGACCCACAAGACCTATTTACGTTTCCAAAGCGATATAAAGGCGTCACAAAGTGAAGATTTTTTTTACTTCATTTCAACATGAGGAAATGGAGTACACTTATGATCTGCAGC
This sequence comes from Sminthurinus signatus, assembly GCA_019776565.1. Classification (NCBI taxonomy): domain Eukaryota; kingdom Metazoa; phylum Arthropoda; class Collembola; order Symphypleona; family Katiannidae; genus Sminthurinus; species Sminthurinus signatus. Next base: position 11,457 of record JABASP010002103.1, on the reverse strand, counting down.
ATAAAATTTTTTACATAGATAGTAGATTAAAGATAATTTTGACATCAACCGTACACTTAGATTCGTTTACGTACAAGCTTGACGTATCATCCATGTACTCTGTACATTGAAAAACGTGGCTGTTTATTATTTACTGTTTACTCTGTGCATCGTGATTAAGCAAAAAAAAACATAGAATTGTTTTTAAAAAAAGAAGAAAAGGTTAGAATTTAATCATGATTGATGATCCAAATGTTTTTTTAGTTTTTATATACACAAGAATGAATAATAATAATAATAGTACTTACCATTTGTACTTGTTGAAACGGTGTGCATCAAGAAAAGCAGGAGCAAAATCAGCATTTCCCATTAAAGTTAATCAACTCGTCATTCACACTCGTAGTTTGACATTCACAGAGTTGAAGATTGAAGACAAGTACATATCATCTTGTTAGTGCATTTTTTCTTTTATTGATCATTGGTTATCTTTTCTCTTTCATGATTCTTGAGGAGGTGAGGGAGAAAATCCCAATTTAATTTCTGGATTGGCGTTGACCTTCATACAGCATGAAGCATTAACCTTCAATTTCAAATTCAAACAAGTCCAAACCACTCAATCAATCCAGTTCAAAATCGATGGTTGTAATGACCAGTGATAATATCTACATGCTTTTGTATTTTTATGATGCAATAATATAATAGACGGAACTCACTCATGTCATTTTTATAGATGGAGAAAGAAAATTCAAATACTTTCACTGGTCACTTAAAAATTGAAAAATAATTCCTTTTGACTTCTGAAGCTTCAATAAATTAAAAATAAATTACGTAGGAAAATCACACATTAGTCACACATTCACCAACACTGACGAATTTCACAATTTTACAGTGTGTTGTAAATATGATGAAACAGTTGAATTACACTGATAAAACTTGCTTATTTTACATTATTATTATTCGGTGGATTGTTGAAGCTGAGTTTTGTGTGTTTAAACAAAATGAACAATTTAAAAAGCAAGGAAAAGTTGTAGACGAAATACTGATATTGAAATTGATGTGTAGTTTGTAGTTTTTTTCCTCTTTATTTTTCTTCTTTAGATTCTCTCGAAATCTTGAAGTGGATTTACCGTCCTCGTCTTCGGCTTGATCTTGTTTTCTCTTTTCCTTCTCCTTCCTGTTTGAGATCTGGCAGAGGCTTCACATGGAGGCACACACAAGGAACATTCAATTCAAAAATCTAGGCCGGAAGCACAAGAACAGATGCTGTCAAGCCTGAAATTACATGTACATACAAGTAGGTACATGCATACACAAAAAAATTGTAAACAATATCATTTGGAGTGGATTTTGAAAGCTCTACACTCTACACTCTACAGATTACAGATATAAGTACAACCCAATACACAGTACACAGTACATGGTGCACAGATAACTATCTATTATATCTGTAATCTGCATACACTTATCTACACAGTTTGTATTTGAGTTTGGAGTTTGGAGTTTGGAGATGACTGTGAACTGACTGTTTAGTCTTACAAATACGTGATATGTGATATGCTGAACGTTGAATTTGCGTATGGGGAGATATACTCATCACATTTCAAACAGAGCAGTAAACATGAAGGAAGAACCGTCTCATGTTTATTTGTGTAATTATATTGGAATTCAGTGTTCAGTGTACACAAAACTCACATGGTGTGCACATACCATTTTACTTTTGCATCCACATACGTACATAATGTATTGTGCATCTAACAGCTAAGAGCCACCAGACACATACATGCGTTTTCCATTTGAATTCAAAGAGTTTCAGTACAAATGGCAACTAGTCAAAAATTGCAAACAGTACGGCATAAAATTTACAATGTACAATTTGTACTCTTCGGCCGCTGCTGTCTTTGAGTATCCAAATCCCGAAAGGCGATTTTACAAAAAATGCAATGTGCATTTAGGATGCTGTGCCTAATGTCTAATAACTAATAACACATATTTGTATCCTGCTCATTGAAATGCAAATACTTTCACAAAGAGGGAAACGGGATATAAAACGACTCAAAGTACAGAACAACGTACAAAGGGAATCTTGACCCTTGAAAAACGGTTTATTTTTCAATGATCAATGATTTTTAACCTAGTTGGCAGTTTAGAAAAAGTTGTAACCTTGTGGAAATAAGATGTGTGATAACCTACAAGTATAGAAAAGGAGAAAAAAAGGTTCACGATTTTTTTTGAATTAAGGATTGAATTTTGTAGAGAAAATATTAATTTATTTAATCAGCATCTTTTCTTAAACAACTGTGTGAAAAAAGTAGGAAATAGAACTTGAATTTTAAAAATAAACCATAATATAGATAAAAATTAATAAACATGATATCAATTTAGAGTGGACATGAAAAACCTAAAAACAAACTGTCAAATTGAATGAGGAGCCACTTTAATAGAAAAATGACTACTCTCGTGTCTGATAAATATGTTTGAATAATGGATAATGAATAATGAATAAATGTAAGAGTGCATGAGGTTACTGCATCAAAAATTGGTAGCCCACGTGTTTTTAAGCCCTTGTGTCTTGTATGAACTTCATATTCCATTCTCCATTGAATTACAAATAGGCATTTTATGGATATGGAGACATATTTCATTTCTAAAGTATGTATTCTGCATTATATTTGTAACCTTCCATTATAATCATGATAATAATACGGAATACGGAATACGGAATACGGAGGAGCAGATAAATCATTCCATGATTTAGCCAACACGTAATACAAATACTCAAGTGAAACACGATGAACAAATAAGAAATTCAATGAGGACTATTTTTTTTTATTTGAGTTCATTTTTAAGAATCCGTATCCATATCCCGACCCCAACTATTCACTGTACTTTTGTTCATCGTTCACTGTACATTATATTAGACGTACACTCTCAAAGTTAAATGTAGGAAAAGGTCAAAGTTAGCTTGTGTTAGTTCATGTGTCACATTAAAAGTTCATCCCTGTATTGAATAATGAATGGGAGGCGTGAGCAAGAATGCGAATAGAAAATTTGACAAGTTTTCCATGTCACATGTACCCCGTACACCATACACCGTACACGTTACACGTTACATATTCAGAGTTCAGACTCGAACTGGTCTCATATTGTCCATATGAACATTGAGCATTGAACATTGGACATGAGACAGTTTCTACTTTCTACTTTCTACTTTCTACATACTACATACAAACACAAACAATGACAAACACAGAAATACCATACCATCTACCATCCCCGTTATTCTTTATTTTGTACTCCATGTTTGTTTGTTTGTTTGTACATATAAAACATGTACGTACGTTGGTGCTCGTCTCTCGTCTCTGTCACTGATCTTAGTTTCGGGGTTTGGACTCCCAGTCATTCCTGTCTAACTTAATAAAATGGACGTAGCTGTGTAGAGTATACTCTGTACAGTGTAGAGGGAACAGTAGCTAAATAAAAAGCCCTTTCTTGAGCTTTAACTTTGTAGATTGGAAATAGGTATACTGAGAATACGACAAATGTAAGGTATCTTTTCTATCCTTACGCAGACACACAAAGTATTGTTAAATTTTTGATAGCATAAAATTCGATAAGTCAACCGAATATCCATTTGATTGTAGACAGTAGACTGTAGACTGTAGACTGTAGACTGTAGGCTGTAAGTTGTATCTCTGTGACATTTTGTACCAATTCAAGGTACGCTCAATAAATGATGTAACATGTAGATTGTAGATACGAAAAAGAAGAAGAACAAGGGGAATGGAAAATGAAAGAGAGTGAATGTGAATTCCACGTGGTAAATTTAGTTACAAATCCATATTTTATAGTTTATATCCATACAAACTACGAGGAAAAATTAAGTCTGACGGTTACGGGTTTTTCTAATTCAAAAAGAAGACTTTACTATTTTCTGGAAAAAATTGGAATACTTTTGATACGCATAAAAATGAAACTTTTCCAATTCCAGTTATTTGTAATTTGTATACTCTGCAACTGATCCAAAATATACAAAAATAAGCACGAGGATCCTCTAAAATACCGTTACCAAGGGGACAGACAGTGTTCGACTCTGAAGAATGGACTCTTCTTAAGAATGATTAAGACTTAAGACTGAATGTATTTGTAAAAGTAAAAGTAAAACTATGTATACAACGGATATTTTTACAATTCGACAACAACTTTTTCAAGCCTTGTCCTTTACTTTACCTTTTCCGTTTTCTATACCGTTAACCGTTGTAACTATATTATGCACATGCAAAAATGAGCGAATTCCGACAAACGAAATAGAAAACAGACCATGTACAAATGTTACAGACAAGGTTTTGTTTGAAAATTCACCAATTTATCACCGTCTCAATATGCATAAATAATACATTAATATCTGCATGTTGGATATTGGATATTTTGAAGAGCGACAATAAACTTGAAACTTGACGTTTAACAAAGTTCTTTGTCAGAAGAAGAAAAAAGAAGCATTGTGTAAAATGCTTTGTGTTTCCCATTCTGCTTAACAATGAATATTTTATACTTATTCGATGAGTCATTGTAAATTGTAAATGTTTAAATGACACTTGCAAAAGAACGAATGGCAACAATACAAAATGTAAAATCAAAATCAAAATTTCACTTAAACCAAAAACCAAGTAGCTACATTCATGATTAGTGATTAGTAATCCTTGGAGACTGAGTAACAATGAGAATCATTAAAAATTAAAAATACGTACATTCAACAACTCTGCAACTTTGCATCATTTGTCTAGTCCTCAACCTTCATAATATTATTATGAAGGTTCTATTATGTATGACTTATTCATTGAGGCCTGACTTTTTGAATTTTGAATAAAAACAAGGCAAAACAAAAGAAAGTAAGTGGACTATAATAATTATCAAAAACAACTGATAAAAAAGTTCCTTTACTCTTTTACTTTCTCAAGAGACGGACTTTGTCACGTTTGTCTCCCTTTTATGTAGAAAACAAGTACAAGTACAAAGTACAAGTGTATTGGCACTTGATGCGCTTACACATTTATTGATTTCACCATATTATATGAAAATTGAGAAGTACGTGTTGTATGTACAAAAAACCCCAAAGTACACCGCCAAAAGAAACATCTTTTACTTTTCCTTCATGGAGTTATTCAAGAGTTTATCTATGCTCAAATCTCTGCGTTCCTCTATTGCTCACATTGCGTGTGCTAATCATTATGAGTTGTACATCGTACATTGTACAAGCTATCGGTACGCATATCTCTATGCATTTATTCTAGCGGAGATCTAGTTGACAGTTGACAGTATTCTAGATTCTAGTTTGAGCGGTAGCCAATTTAGATTTTGGATTTACTATTTGAAAGAGAAGAAGAAGAATACAAAGAAAAAAAAAGAGGGGAACATTTCACAATAATAAATAAGAATAGTAATAAATAAATTGTTTGACTATCTGTATTTTTTCAATTTTTCATGTTTTTTTTGGGTTCTCTCAAGTCTCAAGTCTCAAGCTTTTGAGAGTTCCTCCTCTCGTTTGTGCAGTAGTATGAATACAATGTTCAATTTTCAGTGTACGTTCTACTGTCTACATGATACATGATGTGGTAGCTGATAGAGATAGACGATAGACGATATGGCACGGATAAGAACCACATGAATGTACTTGTAAAGTGTTCTTTGTACAATGTACAATGTGTACAGCGACATGTCTATTTTCTATTTTGTCTATGTTGTCAAATTCAAGAGTCTCAAGTTGAGAATAAGGAATGAGGAGAATTCTTGCAAAGATAATAAGAAAATACGTAAAAGATGCAAGATGTATGTACAATGTACATTTTACATTGTGTATGCATAGGACAAGGAAGAGGAACAATTGATTTCCACTCCACAACCACAAGCCAAGCCAAGCCAAGCCAAGCCACACACAAGCTTCTTCTTACTTCTTTCAGACTTGAGACACAATGTACGATGTACAATGTACCATGTACGACGAACGCGCTTTACTCAGAACATGTAGGTGAAAAGAACAAAGAACAAAGAACAAGGAGAATGAATAAAAAGAGGAAAAAGAACATGGAACATTGAGTATGAAGTAGAGAGAAAGCCGAGAACAATTTGCAAGCGGCGATATCTATCTATATCTATCTATATTCATCTATGTATCGGAAGAGAAAAAGGACAAGCGACACGGAGAAAGAACCGTGTTCATGACGTGAATTCTAATTTCTGATGATGTCTCACGTTCACAATTCACAATATGTAAGGAGGTTTGACCGTAAGTGGAAAATACGCTCGGGTGTATGTAGTATGTAGCTTTAAATATTAGTCATATGCTTGTAGCTTGTACATTGTACATTGTACATTGTACACAGAATGTAGAATGTAGAATGTAGACATTCACCTGAGAAATTGTAAACTGAAAAAAAGCGTAATGATACGGAGTACAAGTAGAAACTTACATGCAGTACAAGAACACACACAAAGCACAACGTATCATTCCTTTCACCGTAAACCAACAACAGCCTAGAATCTAGAATCTAGAATCTAGAGTCTAGAATGTGGGATGTAGAAAGTAGAAAGTAGAATGTTGGTCGTGGTTCTAATCAGCCTGTAATTATTTATTAAATTGGAATTCTGGATCACAAAAGAATATTGCTTCGTCCCTCTTGTTCAAAATACAATACACGACAATAACTACAAAAGCACAATGTGTCTGCGGTTCGTACAACAAAAACTCATTCTTTAATACACTACAGTCCCTTGTCTCTATTATCCATTATCCATTATCCAGTCTCTAGCTTCTAGTCTCAGGTCTGCAGGTACAACAAAAAGGAATAAAAAAATACTCTACACAATTCCACGTCTTACGTCTTGACAACGTGGACAATAGACCAGCTAATAATTCACGACTTGGTGATCTAACTTACATTCTATGTCTACTGTCTATACTCTATGTTTTCTCTAGTTACTTTTCCGTTTTAGGTACTTGATGTACTGTGAGCTGTGAGTAAAGAAGGTTTTGCATTCCAGATTCTAGATTCTAGATACTGCCCATGTTACATTGTAACTTCATGAAATATAGTAAAATTTGTAGCATTTCATCCTACATGCTGTTGTTCAGTATTCAGTATTCACTATTCAGTCCTATTCCGTTTTCATACAAGAAATAATATCTCCATTGTGGTTTACTCTCTGATCTCTGCCTTGAAAAAGAAGGAAGAGACGACTACCAAAACCATGGTTTATGGTTCATGGTTCTGATTGTTCATTAATGATGTCTGAATAATGGATCGTCTATTGACTATTGACCACATTTGGACTCATGTTGAAACATGTTTTAATATCAAAGTAAAAAAGGTAGTTTTTGATAGCGGTAAAATCAAAAGAAAAACGTAGCTTAAAATTTAAAGTTTAAATCAACATATTGGCAAATTGGAAAAATATTGTCACTCTAAAGTCTTTTTTTATAAAAAAAAATAAAGGAGAAACGACATTTATTTTACTTTTAAAGATTTGGTCCAGATATACACTTATTAAAAATGATTGTATGATTGATCTGTGTACTTTTATTAAATATTAATATCCATTTCATTGATGGTTTTAGTATAAGCGTACTTATTGCATTTACTTGTAGGTAGATGAATGAATGAATGATGAAACTTGTAATTTGACATGAGACTTGATTTCTAATCCGTAAAAAAAGACCGCAACGGATTATCTTGTGCACAATGTACAATGTACATTTGCGAAAAAAGACAAGAGAGGCAGAATATGAAATGTACATTAGGTAGAATATTATTGTATGAAATGTACTCAAAACCCCAATCAAAAAGATTCTCTATTCAATGTATAAGATTAAATATTACATAACATTTCCTTTTTGTCGCTCGTCTTCTGCTGCCGTACAGCAAGATTGGATATCATTTTTATATCTTTTTATTTTTATTATTTTTGCATACACTGTTCACCGTTCACCGCTCACGTTTTCATGTACCTAACGCACTCAATTATTTTTTCCCCTTGCAAATGCGATGGTTGCTAAATTCATGATTCTTCCAACTTCCAAGTGAGCAGTGCGCAATGTCTAATGTCTAATGTACAGTCCGATTCTGCTCAATGCTTAAAATAAAGCTAAAGTGCATAATTTTTCTTATCGACAATTACGTGGAGCAGACAACAACAAATGTATTCAATTCAATTCTTAGATATTTTTGTTCTTTTGGTTGTTGACTTGAATAGTTTTTAATTGCATTATTCCTTCATTCGAAAGGCTTCGGGTGAATAATACCCACTCCCAATGCATAACGTACAATGTATATATAGTATGTGTAATGTGTAATGTGTATAGCTATAGGTAAAGAAAAACTAATAGTATTTCATATTTCAACTAGAATTAGCCACACAATGCACAAGCACTGTAGACTGTAGATGTTGTACATTGTACATTTTATCTACATGCTACATGCAAAAGTATGGAGCATGTAGAATGTAGAATGTAAACGTGTTCTGTATATTATTGTATACATTTTTACATATGTTTGGGTTTTAGGTACTAGTGAGGAGTTTTTCAAAAGCTTCTAATTCTTCTTATTGATTCCATCACCGTTTTCCAATATATGACGATATGTATAAAACCTGTATGTCTAAAACATGAGGGTTGCATAAAATAAAATATGTAGAAAAGGTAGGTATCAGTGTCTGAATATTTTGTGAAAACCGACTGTCAAAATTTACCTTCACTAACAATAGATACAATGTGAGTACATCTGAATTTCAAATGCATCGAATTATAAGTACCTACATGTTTGTTATCAAAAAAAATATGTACGTCTTCAGAGTCCCAAAAACTCAAGTTGACGGTAATTAAGACACTAGCTCGATTTGGTTTTTGATATACACACAGTATATTTTTATAATGAAAGGAAATGGTTTTACCTTTATAAAAGACATTTCAGTTGTATTCCGTTCCATATTTTTTTATTGTTATTTTTTTCCAACTTTTTCACAAGCAAAAATTAAAAGAAATTAAAAGACTGTTTCTACCTAGTCTTTTTTATTTCTTAATAATAATTATTATGGTTTGAAAATCAATATTACGTACTGAAAAAAATTGAACGGTTCAGTGGAAAAAAGTCAAAGTTTCAAATAAAAAACAAAAACAATCAAAAATAAAAACAGAAGAGAAACGATCACTCGTTAGCACTAACAAAAAATAATTTCTCACTTCCCATTGTTTAAAACGACTAATGCTCACATTATTTACTGTATTATAGTTTTTTTCACAACTTCAAGTTTATTTTCTTACTTGACAAAAAATATGGTTCAAAAAATATAGCTTGTTATTTAATCATCTATAGCACAATAATATTATTAAAATTTAGCTACAAGAAGCTGCTTTCAGCCAACCGAGCCTCGAAACTGAAAACTCGAAACTCGTAACTATTAAAACGCCGAAAGCAGAACTGGGCAACCTGGCAAAATTACACAAGAGACACTAAACACTTTTCAAAAACTATTATCTATTGTCTTTTTTTGGCGGTGGTGAAATCTTTTCGGTGTGGACACTCGACGCTCTTTCCGTGTTTTGTGTTTATCTGGAGGCCGTAGTTAACTCTCAGTTCTCAGTTTGTAGTTTGTAGTTCTCAGTTCAAATAAAACTTCAAGGTTCCTTCACGTGAGCCGGGAAATGAATGGAATCGGACTCTCTTTAGAGTGGATTGACGGAACGGTAGACAACTGAAACTCGCTTACACTCACATACACACACACACACACTTATTATAGCTAACATTAGCTAACATGAGGCAGGAGGTGAGATAGTGAACCGGAGTAAGTGAAAGAGAGAGAGACAGAGAGTAGAGAGTCAGACAGAGGCAGAGACAGAAAAAGAGACAGAGAAGAATGCAAAATCGGTGTCTGTATAATTCAATACTGTCATTTCTCAAACCTTCTTCCCTTGTACGCTCCAACTTACAAACTACAAACTACCGCGACTCTCTACTTTACTCTCTACATTCTACACTCTACACATAAAACACAAACTAGACAATGATAACAGTCTACAACCTACAACGTACAAAGAAAGAACTTGCCTGTACTCTCTCTCTCTCTCTTTCTCTCTACATGTATTTTCCTCTCCGCTTTAGTTGTGGTTCTACCTAGAGAATTTGGAATTGGAACTGGAATTCGGATTGTCGCACTTGCTACTTACTATTTACTACTTCATATGCTTGCTTCAGCTTACAGCGTACAGAGTACAGAGCACACAACTTGATAAACTTGATAATGCAAAATACTGCTGCCTACTGCCTATGGGTTTCTCCCTCCTCTCCACTTACTGATTAACTCAACCAAAAACTCTGGTTTTCTTCCTCCCTATCTGTTTTTGCATACTGCTCACCTTTTCACTAGTGCTTTATAGTTGACATAGCTATATTACACATTCACACATACTCATTTAACATGCTGGTTTTATACATGCAATTCGTTGGGCACATTTTCATTCGTAATTCCGAAATACAATAAAAGGAATACCATGACCTCTTACATGTAAATATTGTTGTATTTACTAATATACTGAAAAGGTAGAATTTAATCGGTAATCGGATGTCAAGGGAATTTTGTAATTTTGTGCATACGCAATACGCAACTTACATCGTCTAACTTTACTCTGCCTCTGATACTTAAAACTTAATTTATCAAGGAATGAAAAACTTATAATAAACTTTAAAAAGCGCAGCTCACCCGTTTTACTCTTTACCGGTGAAAAATCTTTTATGAAGATTTTTCTACTTTTACAATTTGCAATATTTTGACATGTGTATTTTTGTTAAGTTTTTAATTGTGGTAAAGTTATCATTAGTATTATTTAATAATTAAATTGATCTTATAAATACAAATAAAAAAGATGGTAATAAAAAGATGATTTATAATAAAATGATACTTTTCGTAAGAAATTTCAACTCATTACTATTTTCGTGCACGGAACGATTGTTCATTGACACCTTTTAAAACACTATCAACTCGGAAACTTAATTTCCATTTCAATGCACACAAATAGATGATCATCTCTGATCCGTGACCACCTCGGTGACAAAAGCACCACACTACAGTCCAAGTCTAGAGTCTAGAGTAAATGTCTGCATAATTTGATAATAAAGCCGCATTTGCATTGACCTTTAACTTGACTGTAGTCTGAGATATATTTAGACAAAAAGGCTAATAGATTCTTGGTATTTCTTCTTCCTTGTTCTAACAATATTATGAACAGGATCTGATAAGAACTCCCCATTTGCATACCAAACCGTGCATTATATCATTATGTGTGTATGCATATGTACAATATAAATATAAGTAAATGCTTACTCCTATATAGTTTACTTTAGAGTCTACAGTCTAGAGTAAGAATTAAGCGTGCTCCTGGCTCATAGTAGTTCCTGGAGCACACATAGACACTTGTATTTAGTCATATTC
>JABASP010002102.1:0-22720 GCA_019776565.1 Sminthurinus signatus | reverse complement strand
CAGTGATCATGGATCAAGGTCCATTTTGATTCGACATCATGAATCAAGACATACCCCACCTTCAAATTTAGGCCACTGCCCCCTCAAATACACCCTCTTAACTTCGGCCACGGAAATAAAAACGTCCTTACGTGTGTAGCTTATAAATTTCATTTCTTTTGTGATATTTTAGTATGGGAAAAATACATTACCAATAGTTACAGACGCATACCAAACAATTTACATGTATATAATTTCGTGCGAAATGGGTATACGCTGTTTCGTCAAAAAAATTAGTGTACTAACTTGTGACGTCTTACTTTAGGCTCGTCGTTTATTTTTTGTTTAAGCACAAATCACAAAATAAAATATATTGACCATTCAAAAGATATGAAAATATTGATCAATAGATACAAAATTCCAATCTATACATAGCACTACATTTAGGAATGAAAACACACCATCAATAATAATTTTCAGTAAACACAATGCAAATTATTAAAATAATTGAGCTCTATCCTGTCTTGACAGGAATAGCTATAATAATTATCATTATTTCATTAAATCATTATACAGAACATACAAAACATGTCAACATGGTATGGTCTAAACATGAACTTTATTTTTGTCTCAAGCTCCTAGTTTCTACGTTTCAAATGCACTGTCAATAACTCAACACATATCTACAAAAATCTGGTTATTGAATGTAAAAGTTGAACTTGACTGAGAATATTGTGCAATTTACTACAGTTTGTATAGTATGTAGTAAATCAATGCTGAAATACCAGTAGTCAGCCTAGTCAATCGTCAATCGATGGTGCACGAAAGTACATAAACAAATGCATTTTGCTGCATGATGTGACTTTGAATCCAGCTAATCCTAATTATTATTCTTTTTTTAAAACAATGAATAATTTTATTTCAAGTAATTAATTGTATCAACGCATGCTAATAGAATAAAGTAATTGAAAAGAAAAGGCAAGTGTAATAAAAACACAATCGGAAACGCAGGAGATTAGCATATGAGTGCCTGTCTCTAACATACAGTATATAGTATACAGTATACGTAGAATGTATAAGAAATGTAATATACATGAAAGCACGTATGCTTTTTTGCTCTGATTTAGATTCAGAGGAGGACATTTGAATCTTCCTCCATGTACCTGTTGTAGTAAGGTTTTGACATAGTATGCACTGTACACTGTATATTGTATATACATTATACATGCATCGTATAGGTATAATGCTATCCCTTGTTCACTGTATATAATTTAAATGGGAAGATAGTAAAGTTATTTAATTTACGGAGCAAAAATCGATTGCTCAGTTTAGATTGTCGGTTAGAGTTCGTAGTTCGGTAGGTGGGCTAAATTCAATTAAATACTTGTCCACTGTTCTTTTCATCATCATTATGATGATTAAATCTTGTGTATGATGTATCTCTGATACCACAGTATTATGCATGCGTTTATAAATAAAGGCTTCACATACAAATAGTTAACATAACAAGAGCTTGCTAGCTGCTGATTCTGACTCTGATTCGTATTCGTATTCTCTTAAACATTCCATAACTGCTGCTGTTCTCTCTCTCTCTCTCTCTTTCGTTCTTTCTTTCTCCTTCTTAAGAGTCAAACTTGATAGTTGAGAGAAAAGAAGAAAAACATCTCTCTCTCTCTCTCTGTTGAATTAAATTTATAAGATTAAATGTTCTCTTTTTACTCTTCCGTTTAAGTAGCTACAAGTCTTATGATCAAATTTAACTACATAAACATGGCAATTCTTAAACCTACATAGCTATACATAGAGTACACTATACTGTATGCTGTATACGTGGACAGTAAATAATATTGTGTGATGTAATGAGTAATGAACACTGAACAAACTTTACAATATCCATTATCCATCAAGCATAATATAAACTGTGTACTGTGTAGTGCACTGTGTACACAAGACTGGATTTATGAGTACGATGATTGAATTTGGATGTCAGAGGATAATTCATTTCATTTGATGTGAACGAAAAAAAAACGTTAATACGAAAACAGTAACTAGTAAGTAGTAACTAGAGAAGAAGTAAGTTCGGTAAAAAAAATATTACAAATGTATCTATATGAAATTGAAATTGACCTTTTCTCAATATAAATGAGTAGAGGATGGCTGATCCGTATGCTATTTAAAACAATTCTCGGAAGGTAACGCTTCGACAAGAAAATGATGAGAGGTAGTTTGTATCTGTCTGACTTCCGCTACTTGATCCAACTGCACACAAACAATGTATAGGTTATAGCTTATAGATAAAAGGATAGATAGATATAGATTTTCTTTCTCTCAAATCTCAAAGTTTATTTCAAGGAGCTTCTCAGTTTAGAGTTTAGAGTCTTGAGTCAGTTCAAAATTCAAAAGCTCACCAGTATTGTTCATTTCACTTCGTGTAAGTCTCACTTGTTGTGCTCGGACATTGTTTAAACGTTTAAACTAATTCATGCTGGATAATTGTAATTGGAAATAGATCGCACAGTGTGAGTGCACTCTCGACTTTCGATTCTCGATTCTCGATTCCCAATTCTAGAGTCTAGACTAAAGTCTAAAGTCATATGAGTGGATATATTGGGAAATCCATAGATATTATATTATTATTATGTTTCCCTCATGTTTTTTTCAATATGAATTTTAATCCATAAACACTTTTTCCTGGCTTGCCATGATTTGATTTCAATTTGAAAACAGATTACAATGAGTTGAAAATTGAGAACAGAGTAAGTCACTGGGTAACATCATAGCATATCATAGCACATTGTATTCTATTCTAGGTGTATTTATTAAACAAGGTTACGCATAGTAAAAATGGTATCACAACGCTAAAATTTCTCATACTAGTTTTGGTATCATGTTCTCAAGTCCTATGATTTTGTAAACACATTGCACACAACATACAACACTTACATGGCTAAACACTACATAAACTAAACGCATAAAGATACGCATGTTAATGTTGTGGCTCCCGTGAGACGATGATGAGCCATGCATGCATCCCTGCTGTTTTTTACCCCACAAATCATTCAATAGTTCCTCTTGTACCTTGTACGTACACCGTACATTGTGCTTCCGATTTCCAACAATCAACAATCTTTCTCAAAAATCATCATCCTGAGGAAATCTATTGTTGAGTAAAATCAAGTCCCTCACTCTCTATTCTCTATAGATTATATAGGCTCTAGTCACTAGCCCCTCCATCCTCTATCAATCCCGTACATGTATGCTGGGATTTTTACACAAACAAACAGTATTGATTGTTTACCAGTATTTAATAATAATAATAATTGTTTTTTATTGTTCTCCATTGGATACAAGATACAAGTACAAAAGTACAGTGAGCATTGAGCATACAAAACAGTTGTATCTCACGACCATTTAATGCTATATTACACTTATTATACTATCCATTACATGCAGAGAACCCATACGAGGTTTCATCTCTGCTGTTTTGTTTATTTGTATACTCTAAAGTCTAAAGGAAATCAAAACTTCAGCAGTCTAGATGAATTTGGAATAATTGAAACTTGTAAATTGACCGTGAATTAATATTAGTTCTTAAAAAATATATACAGATGTACTGTAAACTGTAATATACTCATAAAACTGTGTGTAATAGCTACAGAGAGAGAGAAAGAGAAAGAACATTTATTTGTCTACACCTTATCTTAAGAATTGCGTTACGGTTAAGCCGTTGTACACATTAACTATAGATTGCAAATGTAGAATGTAGATACTACAATGAGATTAAGGACAATAATAAATGAGGTGATTTTTTTACATTTGTCCAATTTTTAGAAGATCGCAAAGATCAAAGACAGATGATAAGTCAGAACACTGATTTACATTGCAGCAAAAGATGTTGTTCTTTTTTTCTGGTTTTATCTGAATCCTCATTCAAAATTATTTGAAATATGTATCAAAAGTATACTTTTTGATGATCAATTCATTATGAAAATTCAGTTTTAGGTTTAAGATATAGGCAATAATTATGTGTAGTGTGTGTGTGTGTGTGTATAGAAGACTTTTAGAAAGATTCAAAGAGCTTTGATTATGCTCGATACTCGCTCAGTGTACACGGGAATGAAGAAATGAACAAAGTAGAGCTTCACTGATGATACAAATTTTTGTATTGTTTGCCTGGAGTAACAGAGCAATTACTTGAAATAATAAGGAGGTCAATTTCATCAAGTCCTTTATTCATTCCTCACCTTTATAAATTAACCAATGATGACTGTTCAGTTCTGGTCGTTCAGCTGACGTCATCATCACGGCATGGGCAGGAGAATCGACATCAACATCAACATATCGCTTTCATTAGCATGTAAAATGTACAATGTACACAGAATACAGATTACAGAATACAGAATACATGTTATGTGCATCAAAAGTATCAAACGTCAAAGTACATCAGGAATATTGATTCAGTATGATATAATTATGCTATATAAATGCATAATATAATAAATACACACCTACGAATGTGGATGTCGACTCTAACTTTGTTTCCAACACTCACGCTCATTTTCCTTCAGTCACTCTTCACTCTCATTCATTATAAAAATCATGCCGGCTTTAATCAGAAAGTCAAAAAAGCGTTTCGAGTTTCATCGAGTCCAGGTCAACCTTTTTGTGTGAAACAAAACCAAATTATTCAACAAGTATCGCCTTCTTTTTTCTCTGTACACTCTACACTCTATAGAATTGTTTTTCTAATGTACATAATGTATAAAGTATACTAAATTCTGAATCTTGAAAAATTTGGATGATTATGTAGAAATATTGAACAAGCACCATCATGTACAGATCACATTTTGTATATTTTCTACTGCATGTTCTTTTGCCTATATCTTTAATACTAGCTGAATATCGCACTACAAGTAAGGACCATCCTCTTTTAACAATTTGAAAAACAGTACATAAATCAGTCAATGATACACACATACACAAAACACAAACACATGTGCGCATAATGTATGTAAAGTTTAAAGTTTCAAAGTAGTGGCAAGAAGTCAAGACGATTATCAGTAATCAGATTTTGTGGTTAGAAAAATCTGCTTCATTTAACAAAGATGAAAAGAGATGCTTCTCTATTATTCTTCCTACTTTCTTTCTTTCCCTCTTTCTCAGTTCCTAGACTTGGTTGCACATTACACATACTACATATTACGTATTATATAACAATGACCGTTTAGACAATTTCTACCACTGGATGATAATGTTAAATGTTGGACGCATGAATACTTACATCTTACATATGGTCGTTTTATTTCTTGTTTCTTTAGAATTTAGAATATAATAAAGACGAAGAAGTTGGGTCCAGTGTACAGTCCACCAATTCAAGTACAAGTGGAAGTACAAGTCAACCACTAAACAATACAGCAGTAAGCAGTAAACTCAGGCGCCTTTCATTAAAAAAATCAGAGATGTTCCCTCTGTTCCCTGTCATTAGAAAATTAGTGTCATTTAACCGTGTAGTCCTTCAATGTTCTATTGTTTATCCTTCGGGGCGCAGACGATTCCAATTCCAATTCATTCATTTTGAACCCTGCACATTTGTTGTTTTCCTGTAAGCACACACTGCAATCTTGTACACTCTTCAATCTACAGTTCTACACATTTAAAAAATTACAATGTACAGTGTAGAGTATACATGATGTATGTATACTGATTTCTAGCTCCTTTCAATTCAGATTTCAGAAACTAGCTGAATATATTTTACTTTCCATTGTTCATTGTCCATTGATTCTCCAATCAGAGATAATTTGAATTTTGAATTTTGAGTAAACTCCGACTTCCGAGTTTCCATATTCCAAAAGCTTTTTGATTTCCAAGTATTAGGAATCAAAACCATCAAGAATCAAAAATCATGACCCTCAAAAACACGGAACGATATAGAACTATTGTAGTCTGGACTCTGTTGCAACTATAGAAGTCATGTTCATTCTTTTCTCAACTACATACAAAATACTTGTGTATAAAATAAACTCTACGAGTTTTATTCCCAAAGAAGATACGAACGCCCAAGAACAAGAACAAGTAGACAAATTTATTTATCCATCCAACATAAAATAGCTGTGGCCTGTGAGACAAACCTACCTCAAGTATTTTGGTCATTAGTGTTGAAACATGCATATTCATTATGTAACTGAAACCCCGTATTAAATTGTTTTTATTTGCGTGGATCTAATTCTCCGTGACATTACAATGTAATAAACCCTCATTATTTTATTTGGAACTTTTTTCTTTCTCTTCTTTTCTCTTTCTCTCTTCTCCTTTCGTCTACACTCGTTCTTTTCCTTGCTCGTATTGTCATTATCCTTATGCATGTAATGTATCATGTATCTCATATTGAACCTCTTCTTCTTGGTTTTATTTTAGTGTATGCTGTATGGTATTTTTAATTCTACTATAGTGAATAGCGGATAGTGAAATAGAGGGACCAATAAGTAAGTACGACATTATATCCCTTGAATTTTGTTTTACACAAATCGTCGTCGTGATACACACAAAGACACTAAATAAAAAAAGTATAGAAATTACACGTATAAAATATGTACAATGGCTTGAGGAAAAGCATCTTTCATTTTTGTTTTCGTTTTCTCTGTTTGTCGCTAATGGTCTGATCGTCATCTTAATCATATAGTTGGTCTGGAACATACATGTAATTTACTCAAGTGTTCGTAATAAAATGTTAGAGGGTAAAAGTTTATGTAATATGAAACGTTTAGTTACAATTATCTTCTTTCATTTTGATTCTTCACAATGTGTCATTATACATTATAATGTATTTTATTCATCGAATATCATATCACATATCACATGTACCATGTAAAATGTAAAATTTAGAGAATTAAGAAAAAGGAATGCATTATTTATTAGTACTCCATACTCTGGAAAATGATAATAATAATTCCCTTTAGACATTTTACACAAGTATATGTACAATGTACATGCAACGTGCAGTCTGTAGTCTGCAGTCTCATGTGTAATTTCTAGTAGGCGTTAAAAAATTAGAATGAGACAGAAAGAATACACATCTACATCTATAAAGTATAATGTGTTTTGTATTTTATATCGCAATTATGATTTGTATAGACATGACTTCAATTATTATTTTATGCTCAACTCACATTTTTATCTTAACACAGATGCACTTCATGTTATTGTGTCGACAACAATTTTTTTCAATTTTCATCAGTCTTTAAATTAATGCTGTTTGTCAGTGAAAAGTTTACATACTTTTTACTTAGTAGATACTTGCGCCGTTGCCGTGTAATGTGTAAATGGGATGTAAGATGTAATGCTATATGGTTGCATTTTTTATTTTTTATACATTTTATAGAGTACAATGGCTCTAAAAACTGAAAACTGAAAATACTGTGTGCATTTGATATACTATATTTATTTATTATGTGCAATGTGATATGTGATATTTAATTTTCCTTGTACAGAAGTTTTTCATTAATAAAACAAAAGTATCTCCACGAAAGCTCATATATACATACATGTACTTTAATGAAAGTTAAATGGGCAATACAGAAAGTACTCACCTCTATCTTTGTATGTATCATGTGTATGTATCTTTGTATGTAATGTAGGGGGAAAATAAAATAATACTTGAAATTAATTTCATTAATTGAATAAAAACTCTTCATTTTTTAATTAGCTGGTGTCAGTTTAATTATGGCCATGGTGAAGAGCGTGAATTGTAGAATGAAGCCGAAGCCGAAGCCAAAACCTGTACAAGAAAAGGGTCTATACCAGTCACAAGTCACAACTCAGAACATATCCACATATAATTGGTTTCTATTACACAATACATGTATACTTCATTTCTATTTTGCATATGAGGATATAGGATATAGATACCAAGACAGAAGTCTGTAAAGACCAGACCAGATTGTGATACAGCCAACAGCCACCTCCTACATAATATGATTATGTAGTCTATGCATACCTGTATATCCTGTATCTAGCATCTAGTATACACATTTGGTTAACATATGCACACCCAATTTCACATATGATTTACCAGTCTCTCTCCTGACTTGTAACTTGTACGTTGTACATTGTACATGCCACTAAAATTAAAAGCCCTTTTTCTTTGACCACAGCCTACTCGATGATTGTAATTACTGACAGCTCAAAAGTTCTCTATTCTACATACTACATACATACATCTTTTATAAATCCCGGACGACTTGTCAAGTCAATTTCATACTGATGATTTTTCTAATAGCTTTTAATTGATTGTCATAAAACTTGCCAAAAATTACAGTACATGGCAGAAAACGAGGCTTCGTGTGCCTGGTCAATGTACATTGTACATATATACATGTGCCCTTTTTACAAGGTGAAAAAGTTTGATACTCCATTTAATTGTTTTTTACAATTGCGTACAATCACTACGTAATTTATATATGAAGAAGACACACACACACACACACTCTATCTTAGAGGTACGGATTAACAAGCCAAAAACAAATTGACCCTAATTTGACTCCATGTAAAAAAATTTAAAAGTTTGTTTTACAAAACCCTGGAAATCTGGAATCTGGAAAACGTGTACAGCTGTACTAGTAGTTACCTTTTCAATTTACTTTTATAGACATACATAATATATTGAGACTTTACAGATTGCGTCATATGTTCGGAGGAAATAGGTGATTGACACATTTTTCGGAACGCTTTTTCCTTGTTCTGACCTCGTGTGGGGTCAATATTTGCTTACGGCAAAGCAAAGCGTGTGGTTTATGTAACAAGGAATAGGATGGGCTGGACAAGAACTTTAAATAATTGTGATATTGTACAATTTGTACTTCTTCAATGTGCCAAAGCTCAACTATCATACAAACTACCAACAAATAGACAAACAGAACAACAGTCTTTATTCTTTATCATGATTTTTTGAACAGTTTATTTTAATTTTTGACCAACATGTAAAATATAATAAATAATAAATGGTAAATGGTCAGGATACCCCAATTGACCCTACGAGTATACATGGCTAATGATAGGAGAAGAGGCGTTTACAAAAGATCATATTACATATATATCAGATATCAGATGGTAAAATAATCAACAGGGACTTGAGGAATACCAAAAAACCTACTAATTTAATTTTTAATTACAAACATTAGTGCTGTGATTTTTTCTTTCTTTCTCTCTCTCTCTCTTCTCTTCTCTTCTCTTCTCTCTTTCTTATGTTTTTTCTCTCCTGGTCGAACACCTAATGTTCGCTTTCTCGAAGTTCGAAGGGAATAAATTGAATGTGTCAATCATATGAAAAACTTGGGCTTGAGGTTGCCATTATAAAACAACAGAAGTACCAGATCAACAAGAAAAAGAAGAAGAAGAAGAGAGCACTCCAGAAAAAGTTGAAGCTTTGAAAGTACTACATACTTACATATGTGTACATTGTACATGTTAGTGGATATCCATATCCATATTCTATTTTCATGCACGTACCTTGTACCTTGTACATATTGTTCCTGTATTATTTGTATGTGTGGTTATTTACTTTGGAACATTATTAATGTCTACGTCTCCGTCTATATGTACACACTACACACAAACACTCCATTTCTTCACAACTCTCAACTCGTTGGCCCTACGTGTGTGTGTTTGTTTGTGTTTGTGTGACTGTGACTATTAGATACATTTCTACACATAGGTGAGCACGATACATGTTTATTTGATTGATTGAACATCATTAAAATTATTTATTGACTACACTCAGTTTTTCCCTGTTTTATGAGTTTACCCTTTTAGCTTTTGTACAGATTACAGATAACACAAATGTACAATGTACATACATTGCATGTTCAATGTTCAGGGTATGTAAAATAATAAATGATATTGAATAATTTTACAAGAAATATAATTTGTATCGTATATAAATATTTTTATATAAATGAAGCTCTATTCACTATGCCCAATGCACAGTTTATCATAAGTTACTGTAAACGACCTGTCCGACCAACAGTAGTTTTTTTCCCTCTAGTACAAAAAACCTGTGTTATTCTTCATACATAATAGATATGTATTGTACATTGTACATGTATTGAATTACACACAACACACACACCACATTATAGAAGCAATGTGTAAGGAATAAGGTTTAACATAATGCCATGTAATGTATACAATTTGAGGAGTCGTAATGTAAATAAAATTGGGAATAAAAACGAGTTTTTCCAATCATTTTACAATTATTTACTCAGGAATCATGCAAAATAAATGATCTGTGATTTGAATTCATTCATTCATTTGTTAACCAAAACAAGAAGGATGTGAGATGTGAGATGTGAAACAGACAATAGATAGTAGATAATAGACAACCGTAGAATTCTATGACTTGTAGTGTGTGTCATTGCTTGTGAACTTTCATTTAATCTAAATCAACAACGTGATTGTTTCTCTCCCCATCTCCCTTCATACACATTACACATGATATTTTCTCTTACTAGTTTTGTAATTGTAATTTTTCATCCTAATAATTGTACAATAATTTCTTGTACTTTTTTGTTATTTGCTATTTGTTAGGAATAGAAATAAGAAGCGAGAGGGTCAATAACAAGATTTTTGCCATATTAATTTTCCTCAAATGACAACTTGACAAGTTTATTCATAATCAACTTTTTCCAACCATACACACACTTGTATAAATGATAAAGTGAGAATTTTCTCTCTCATTGTAATTTGAAATTTCATGTTGCAAAAGGTTTGTTTTGTATTTTGTGTTTTGTATGAACTATGAACTATGAATAATGACTTGGGCCCATATGTACATACATGGAAATGTACAAATAATGATACAGAGAATCAAATCATTTATTCTTTATCCGCATTGGAATTAGCAGAAAAAAGAAGAATATTTTTGACATTTTCTACTGTCTAACAAAAAGGAGTGGCTCCAAAGGAAGGAATGAAAAGATGCTGTCTTATTTAGCATCTATGTACATTTTACAATGTAGATTGTAGATGCATAACTATGCATAATGTAGATACAATGCACAATGTACAATGTATAATGAGTAAGAATCATGTAGACGGAGGTATGCACAGCTAACTGTGTGATAGAGAATGACAGAAATACTTGTGCAGTAATCTTTACGATTGTGTAGACTCTGTACGTGTCTAATTGTAAAGAAAAAAAAGAAAAAGAAGAAGATGATGAACAAGAAGCAGCAATACAGATACAGATTTTACCCTGCATGAGATAGAAAGGTCTAATTCAACTGAAAACTAAATGCCACCGATGACGCCAAGTGCTGGTAATACAATTTGATTTTCTGGCCGATTAGCTCCTGTTTCTCTAGGCTCTTACTCTCATAATTGCACCCAACAAACTACAAACTTCATGAACTACACAAAACACAAAACATAGAATACAGACACATTTCTCAAGTCTCAAGTCAAATCAAATGTTTTTTCTTCCTACAGCCAATCTCATTCCAGATACTTACGCGTAACAATTACATTACGTTATGTACAATGTACACTTATAACTTATTACTAAATGTTTAGAGTTTGGAAGATGTATTCATTTTTCTGATAGCAGAAAAACTATGCATAAGGCATATAAATTTATATGACTACGATTCACCTTTCTTGTAAAGACAAGAAATGTACTGCAAAATACAAAACAATTTTAGAGATTTCTCTCCCTTTCTCTCTCTCTTGACTTTGATGTTTGATTGATAAGCTTAATATTTAATATGTATAATTTTTATATTCATTTTATACATGTTTAAATCATCCAAATACTACTCATGTGTCTAATAACGATTAACGATTAGAAGTAGGATTAGGATTTGTAAACAAATGACAAATTATTATCCTTCATCTTTTTTTCCTCATGGTCTCATTAAGTTTAATCATTAGTGGCTAATCCGTGGTTACTGTACAGTGTACGCTGTACATTGTACATTGTAAGTGATGTAAACTCGTAGGATGGAGTCACAGTTAATAAATGTATCGTTCCTTTTGAGCTGTCTAAATCTAAAAATATATATAAGTTTAATCTATACACTCTCCCAATTTGTATCTCAATGGTGTACAATAATAATAATTGCTTTAATTGTTCTGTCATCCATATAAAGTGGGATTTTTTTCCACCATAATTTGCGTAAAATTAACTACCTTTTGTTACCATAAGAGAAAACAGTTAAACAGTTAGAACTCGGACTTGCACTTTAATTTTTGAAGGCTGTCTTAATTTTATTTCCATCTCTATGTATAATGTGTAGTAATTAGTGTGTAATACATTGTAGATTGTAGTGTCCTCTCCACAGCATCAACCACTACTACTGTATACTGTACTCTTACTGTTACAACTAACAATAGCTACTGCATCATTATTGCTACTGTTTGTAATAATAGCAACACAATAACATAACATTATGATCCATTATCTGTATTCTAGATTCTAGACTCGGATTCAAAACCAAGTTAAAATTGATTATAAAAATGATGAAATGGAACCAATGGATTGTTATGAACGCACTGAGAATCATTTTAATTTATTGTCTCCCTATGCGTAATATGTACAGCACTTATATATTGTTTTATTTTACGCCAGTAGGAGATAAGAACATGGAACATTGAATGTATTTTTATAAGAAGTACATATATAATGAATTTTTAGTATACACACACAATATATAGGTATATAGGCATAATGTACATTAAACTACACATAGATGTGCTTGCAATTTATGGCTCACATACCCCCACGGATTTTTTGGTTGGTAACAAGGTAGTTACACGGGGGGAGTGCACATAAAAAGTGTGACTATGGAAGCTATCTACACACTACACACACACACACATTCAGACACATAAGTAAATGTGCAGGCAGACAGACATGGTATTATTGTTGCTAGTAATCATTTAGGTAGTTAATGAGACCAAATGAGAGAACCGAGAAAAATAATTAATGATTTCTTTATCTATTATCTATGATTTCCTTCTTTTCTTTCTCTCTTTCTCTCTGTACTGTCTATATACTGTATGCTGTGTGCTGTGTACTTTGACGTATTTCTTGTACGTTGTGAGATGTAAACAACATGGTTTTTCTGCTCCTTTTCTATATATTTTCATCTGCCATGTCTCTCTTTCCCTCTCTCTCTCTCTCTCTCTCGCTAGTTACCTCTCATTTTCAGCCTGTGTTTCTGTCTCTCTCAATAATTACGAGTTCAAATCTTCACATCACACTCTAAAACCAACCCATCTCGTGCAATTGTCAGTACAAACAATTAGACGTTTATAAGGTTCAGAGGAAAAAGCAGACAAATAATAATAATAATACTAACACAGCAATACAATACTTATGAAATGGCGGTCTTCTTTATATTTTATATATGAGTAGGCTCAAAAAAGTAACAAACAATTGAAACAACATGAGATGGAGAAAAAAAACAAAGCTCCGGTAGCCTTACAGTTTAAGTTTAAGTTTCGCATGTCATGATACATGTATGTAGTTTGTAGCTTGTAGTTTGGAGTTTGTAGTACCGTGAGCATTTATAAATAAGGGAATAAACTCACACTAAAAGACAGGCAGCGTACAAACTACAAACAATCATAACAATTAATGTGTATGTACGATGTACGATGTGAACTTGACTCTACATTCTACAGTCTACATTCTGCA
This sequence comes from Sminthurinus signatus, assembly GCA_019776565.1. NCBI lineage: Eukaryota > Metazoa > Arthropoda > Collembola > Symphypleona > Katiannidae > Sminthurinus > Sminthurinus signatus. The sequence goes on along the minus strand of JABASP010002102.1, from coordinate 9,051 downwards.
ATCTACAGAGAATTTTCTGTAGCATTGTGTGAATCCAAGTTTGATGTACATGGCACATACGATTACTCAGATACTCACACAAATTTACAATAGTGCAAGCAATTACAATTAAGCCAAATTACAATTATAATGGACCTAATTGCCAGTTAAGCTTAACTACGCTATTAATTGTTCATACTTGGTCGACGCTCAAATTCCTTCAAGTCTTCCTAGTGTACTCTGTATAAAAACTACACATACACTTGGATTTAAAATGTAGTAATTTTCTCTATAATAATACATGTATAAATTACTTGAATGTAATGGTATTATGCAAAATGATAAATGTACTCTATGTATCACGGTCATTAATTGAGATATGCAACCGTAGTTTATTTGATTTGGTTTTACTCCTCCATGGTCTACACTCTACACTCTGTACTCTAAACACTTCACATAATAATATATATGTGATATGTATGTACGAGCCAAGAAACTTTTTATTTTTTTTTTTATTATTTTCTTCATTTCCTCAATTTGAAGTCATTTCATATTTGATTATAATGTGTGTATCTAGAATCTAGAATCTCGTATCTAGTATTATTTGTACGTGAGCAATCGATCGTTCATTGCAGTTAGTTTTTTTTTTATAAAATTACGTCTCATTTTTCCAGCGTAATTAGATATGTACTTAATATTCTCCACTTTTGGTCAGTTTATACCTCAATCAGAAAACTGCTGCTAGAAAAGGAAGATGAATAATTTCTACTCTTCTACAATTCTATTGTTTGGAGATAATTGCACATTGCACCCAGTACAAGTTCTCATAAACATTGTTGTAAGTTGTAATCTGTCATATACAAAATACCATTCCGCTTTAATTACATTTGGGTAGATAAAAGATATAAGAGTGATGAAAGTTTTAGTACTTTCTCGTTAGTATTTTTCGGTATCATTGATTCCCATAGCTACAACAATAATAATTATTAATAGTAACGAGCGTAAATTGTAAATCGTAATAGTAATTGAAAGCATAATGATAAATTAATATATAGTGTGTAGTGTGTATGATCCAATAGCAACCAAAACTGAGACATTTGCTGAGTTCATCCAAAATATAAAACAGTTTTTGTGGATTTCATAAGCATTAAGGATTAAGGATAGACACAAGAAAACAATGGTAATTTACCAAGTCATGGAGGTTGTCAATTTTAGACAGTTTTCCATTTCATGGTTTGTTATTTCTTGCTGACAATTCCATGCGATCCCTTTTCTTCTTCTTCCTCTTTTAATAGTTCTTTCTGGATAGTCTCTTGTTCCTAATAGACGTTGCTGGTACTAACATGACTAAAAACCATGATATAAAATAGTATAACTGGGAAATCGCTAATAGTAGATGGTATAAAAATAATTATGGCTTTTGAGGGTTTAATATAAAATGCAGAGTTCCTATTTATTACATTTTAGTACATGCTACAAACTACACACACAATAAATAAAGACTCCCATTAATAACAACAAAAGGTTTTTGTACTTTCCTTTGTACTATGATCAAGTCAAGTATCAGGTATCAAGGCCTTTAAACCCTTGAACTTTTACTATAGTCTGTACTATAAAATATTATTACAAAACCAGTAGACTATGTATGCATTATGTGTGTGTGTAGTGTGTACATAAATTCAACATGATGGAAATCTTTTTATTTATTCCATCCCCTCAAATTACAAATTGAAATAGCGATAAGGATGGAAACCAGACACCACTTTACAAAAGTTCTGGGTTCTTGGGGACCTATAAAAATACAAATAAGTAATAATAAGGATGACTGTAAGAGATACCAAGCCAATCAAAAATATACGTCTAAACGATAAAGCTATGAGCATCTACTACTACATATTTATTTAACTACTGCTAGAATTGTCTGATTATTGATCAGACACTTTGATTATATGGATTATATTGTAGTACTCGTAAGAACCCAGCTCCCAGCTGGTTTTCTGTTTTCTGCCTCCGTTTACAATTACAGAATCTATACAATATACACAAAATAAACCGTATAGCCAAGAGTGCTAACTATCGACAATACATTATACATCATGCATCATGCATACATTCACCACAAATATAATGTAAATATATTACACATCAATACACATTACACATTAGATATATACAATATACATATCTACTTATCTTTGAAGTAAAAAAAAAGAATTCTGAAAAAAATCCATATATCGTACATCAAAGGTTATTACTTTACTTGTGAGTTGATCAAGGGGCGAGGAAACGTTAACGAAGAAAACCTCAGAAAAATTGAATATTATTATTATCATGATGCTACGACTGTTTTACATCAATATAACCTTTTCCCTGTACATAAACATTAAGATAAATAAAAGTATAAAACAATCGTTAGAGACAGATCAACATATAGATATTAAAATAATGGTGATATTATTATAGTCCCTGTACAAGTTCATTTGACTAGAGAAACTAGATAATTCTTTCACATTTACATAAAAAAATGTTTCTACTGTGGTAAAAGGATTTGAAAAAGTTAAGCATGGTTTACTTGACTCTGATTGCTACCAATGGACGATGAACGTATACGATTATTGTTATTTGTTACTACATACATTGTAGATTGTGCATTGTGAATGTGAGTGCAAAGGGGCATCTTCCTTACACATTACACATGCAACACATTATGTACATGTTACCTGTTACCTATAATTTTAGATGACGAGGAAGGTTAAAAAAATGATGGACGAAAAGATTCGAAAGAAGGGAAATCAGGTTCATACGGGATTAGCAACTTACCCATGTCTATTATATTATGTCTATTATGTATTATGTATAGAATGTGCTTTTACTTTGTACATTGTACACTCATCATTCATTACACATCGTAGATCGTAGATACATTGACTAGAGACTAAAGTCAGAATGAATTACTTGCTGCTGCTGCTGTTTCCCATTCCTTCAAAATTAACTAATAGAGCAATTCTTTATACTGTAATGTGGTTTGGTGGATTACAATGATAATTTGCAATGAAGCCAAATGAACAATAATATAGCAGCAAAAGGTTAAATTGCAATGAAATTAGTGAGCATGGAACTTGGAGCTTAACAGAAAAGCAAATTGATCGGCGCCTGTACTAACAAGTAGCAAGACAGCAAGGAAAAAGAATATAAAAAGTCAGTAAGAAAAAAAAATACAGAAAAAGAAAGAGAGCTCAATTATCTTTACTAATATAGCCATAAGTTCATGTACATAGTATATTATAGTGTGTATATATAGTATATAGTAATGACCAAACTATACAATTCTACCTGTATGTGTATGTACGAATGCTACCGACTACCGGCTTAATGTAATCATCATCATCATCATCGTCATGAACATGTTGATGATGATACAAAAAAAAATAATACACTACCTATATGACTATATCCACATTTATCACTCCATTGTAATCATTGCAATCAAGAGAAATATTCTTAGCTATTATTATTATTATTATTATTATTATCACAATTACGAATGTTGAATTATTCTATTGTGCTGTCGTAAGTCTTCCATGATCAGAAGAATGATCTATGCATACTGTATACAGTATACACTATACATTGTATAAGTAGAGATACACATACACATGGTTTTATATTATATGAAATAGTCCTTTCTATTGAAGGAAGGTAATATGGAGCAAAATTATCCAGCATATGTGTAATTACTCTCATATACACGTATGTATATTAAATATACCTAATTCAAAAGAAAAAAGCATCAGAGTGTATGTCCATTTTATTATGATTATTAGTGCTGGTAATTCATTTGTTGAGAACTGAGAACGTGAAATGGTCTCCCTCTTTATCCCAAAGGTAAAATAAAATAAAACAGGGCAAAAAATTGTATGAAATCGGATGAAGACAGAGGTGCAACTTTATATATACACGTGTATCACATAAGTTTTGATGTGTACTGTAAACTGGACACATACAATTCAGTATAGCATAGTACACTGGAATAAGACGATGAAACAGAGGTATGAGGTTTGAGTGATAATAACAATAAACACTACACTAGCATATCATACAGTATTACATGTTATACCATTTTCTTGAGGTTTTCCCGTTTGACTAATTTACAGAAAAAAATAACGAAAAATTTCCTTTCCACTAATACATTTTGTTTGAAACAGTAAACTTGGAGTCAGTTCCTGTACATAAAATGGTCGGATTCAACCAACTCATACTATGTAGAATGTAGAGTGTAGTATGTAGTATGACCGAATACATGCACGTCTGCATACTGCATACAAACAAAACAGAATTATTCACATACAGTCCAGTTTATATTTCAACTAATAAGACGCAAGATAGAGAAAGAAGGGAGAAGAAGGAGAGGAGAAAGAAAAAAGAGAAAAAGATGCCGCGTGTACTAAGATCATAAATTGTAATTAGGAAAACTGTTTTTATTGAAACGTTTTACAACCTCTAATGTTCAAATCATCTACTTTGTGTTTTTGGCCTTGATGGAGAATGGAGAGAACCATCAAGAGCAAGAGCATTGTAATAAATAAATACATTTTATATATGTTTATGTTACTTGGCTCCCTCTGGGATACAGGTATATTATTTTCAATGGAAAAAGATTAAATAAAAGACAAACAACAAGTATAAAACCAAAGTATAATATACTGTTGACAGAATCACGTCGTTGTTATACTAAATCCCAAAGCTGTATGCATATCTACTGTTATGATTCGTTTCAATTTTCAATAAATCAAAATTGGTTTAAATAGTCAAGAATCAAGAAGTAATAATTTTTCTAATAGATATACCTAAATAAAAATGGTCCCCATTATCAAAAATATTTTATGTTTCTGTTGCACTGGTTAAAACATGTAACAAAAAGATACTACTAATTACAATTATTACTATTCTTTGCTTTCCATGATTAAACAGAAAAAAGTGATTTCAAAGGAATCCTAAAAATTTATCTATTTCACATTTGCTATGATTATGACTGTTATATATTATTCTTCCAATTTCCTCATTGACAAATTAAAATAACATGAGAAATTTGTACCTGTATTATCTTAATGTTTTATTTCATAATATTCCCAAGAAAAAAGGATGATGTGGAAATTGAAATAATTAATGTAATTATTGCAAATCCACTTTGAGTAATTTTTAATTTAACTCTGATTCATTTGTTCAATAAACAACATTGTTCATGGACAAAGCTACTATTATTTAGAATCTCGTTTGTGATAATAAACAAAGTAAAAAGAAGAGAGATGAGATTCTATAATGACGAGTCGTAAAAAATTAGGAGTGAAAAGGAGTTTAGCCTTATACGATACAGGTATGAACGTATATTATATACTTATGTACATGAGTTTGTTTTATTTGGAAAATTTACAAGTGTAACCTTTTTATTAGCATTCAATTGCAAATGTTGACCAATTATAGTTTTCAGGGTCAAAGTTACTTGCGACTTTTTGCTATGTTGTACATGGCATGTTATAGATCCATTACTACTTTACTTTACTTTGGACTTTGGACAAACAAGTTTACAGGTTACATACACAAATCATGAAGTTTTTTTTCAATTCCTACAAGTAATCTAAATATTATCCAAATATTTACTACTTCAATCTAGTTAACTTCATAAATGTAATTTGTGAGTCTGAAATAAATGAAGAAGAAAATACTGTAATAAGATTTAGAAAATGTGGAATACTCTTTTTTTGTCTTACTTCGCATAGACATTCATCTGGGAAAATTCATATAGTTTCTCATCATTTTCCAATTTCCTATATATTTACAAACAAAACACAGGATCACTGCTCATTGTTTTTCTACATCTTTGGTCAAACATAACACAATAGCACTGCTAAAAAATATTGCGGTTTTGATTAAAATCATACTGTCATTTACCGATAATTGATATGCACATTAAGTGGATTTCATTAATCTTAACGACTTAAAGATTTTAAAATTAAAAATACATTCATTTGTTAACTGTCATTTGATTTGCCTGTGTCTTTCATTCGTTCATTCTTCCAAAATATTTGGTCCCGTATTAGAATAATTTTACTACACAAAATTATTTTATATATATTGAAGAAGAAGATAGTATAAGAACAAGCTCATTTTAAAATATAGCCATAATATTACAAGTTAAGAGCTGAAAAAAGGAACATCAAAAGAGACCTGTGCGCTGAAACGTTTTGGCGTTAGAAAGAATGATAAAAGCACAATAAAATCCTGTTACGATTAGCCACGGTAATCGGATGAAATACAAAACAAGTTATGGAGACAAAATGTAAAGGGAAAAAAGGTACAATGTATGCATGTAATTATGATTGTTGTAACCAGTAAACGGATAAATTTATGCAATTAAGGTATGTATAAAAGAAAAGGGAAGGAATCAAAAGGCGGTAAAAGAGAGAGAGAGAAAAAGACACAGACATAGACAGACTCACAAAGATTCTATACTCTGTTAAATATAGTCAATCCATTTAATTTGAGAATGATGTCAGCACAGTGTAGAGGCGCAACAGAAAAACAGCAGCAGCAGCAACAACAGCAAAAGAGGTGTAAGAAATAACTGAGTCATCAATGGGTAATAAAGATTGGAGGAGGCGAAAATAAATTAAAACTTTTGATTAAATTGACCTCTCCTATTATCGTACGTAATTACTTTAGACTCTTAAAGTTTAGAGGCTTCTGCAATTCATAAAACCATTTTAGGCTTTCAAGCTTTTCAAGGCTAATAATCTCTCTCACACACACACACACACACACACACATTCATTTCATCCGTACAAAAGGGTGATACATACTCGTATAATATAATAATAGATTATATTGTACATGCATATGCATGATTTGGGCATACAATAGACAGTTTAATGCCTTTAAATATAATCGCCAACTCATCCACTTCTCCAGCTACAGTAGTAGTAGTAAGTTTACAGATACACGTACAAGTGAAAGAGGAATTATATGTTATATAATGGCATTCTTGTCTAGAAAGATGAAGTCGTATGGTTTATAAAAATTTATAAACAAAAAAAAATCTATCAAAGCTCATAGTCATGTCTCTGTTAGTAGACACTAGACACTGAGTCCGAATCCATTATCTACCTTTTTATTCAAATAAACACAATACATTATTGTGCAAACTTGAGAGATTCTCAACTGACTTGTAAATTGTAAATGGTAAAATGTTCCTTCACATAGAAATAGTCAGTACACATGCTCGGGCTCATGGAAAATGAAAACAAATTGCCAATTAAAACAATTACCTCAGGCAATGTTGTTAACAATACTTGTGTCTCTTGACGAGCTCATTTTTTCAAGTTTATAATAGAACATACACAATGCACAGGGAGCATGAAATTTTTTTTATTTACACACATGTATGCAAATAAATGGCAATCAACTATCAACTATTTTGTTATTGAATTTATTTAGTGAAGCATTTGCAAATGCATAATTAATGCGTTGTACTCATCTTTACACCCACACACAGTAGTTGAGTTTGTACATGAATTATGTGTACATAATATCAAGTCATTTAGTGAAGGTGAACATTTTTATTGAAAATCACAGCGTTCTAGATCCTAGCAAGATATATGTACAATGTACATTATTAATTATTATACATGGTTTAAAGTATTTTTACATTTGAACTTGAATGCCTCAGCGATTCGCATTTGTATAAAGCCCTTTTCCTCTTTTCCCCTTTCCCTTGCTGTAAATATGGTGAAAGGTGTATGATGAGCTTTAAAATAAAAAGTATACAATTCATTTCCCTTTCATTTCATAATCTGGACCTAAATATACAAACCCATCCCAAAAATACGTACTGTATACTCTGGTAAATGTTCTTACTCGCCATCCTACATATGTGGACTCGCGTAATTAATATTTTATTTAATTTTTGGTTCGATTGATGAAAGGTGTATTTGTATTTGTATTAGTATTTTGTGCATCACATATATTACAGAGTTTCCTAATTTTTGAGTTTTGAGTAATACTGCTTTGTGCTGTAGTGTACATAACAAAGGTACTTTTATACTTTTGAAGGTTCAAGTCGAGACCTTTCCAGTTTCCACCCAATCGCCCTTACGTTTTAATAATAATGAAGTTCCTGAAATCATTTCTAATTGGTTTCTAAAGCGGCTCTCTCTCTCAGCAAATACAATAAATAAATTAAACCAAGTAAAATGATGAGTTTGTTTTTCTAGGCGCCTAACACTCACAATTGTGTTTTTCCAATTTTCCCCGAAAACATCAACAAACAACAATCTTACATGTAGGATATATTCTATATTCTGTGTACAGTGTACAGTGTACAAGTATCTATAAGTGCGTACACCGTACACGTTCAGAGAATCTGAATTTATCGGTAAACTGTAAACTTCTCACTGTATCTTTCTCTGACCTCTCCCTCTCTCGCTCCTCGCTCCTCTGTCGCTTTCTTATTGTTCCGTTTCTTTTAGGTGTGTACTCTCTTTTCCTTTGGGCTCCGTGTAATAAGCTAACAAAGCAAATACTATCTAATATCTAATGTACTTCTACTACTACTTGTACATATTACTACGGATTTTGTATCAGTTTTGGTCTACAAATGTCTGTATACAATAATAATTGTAGATCTCCTCTTTTTCTCCCACTTACACTTCTTATTTCAACTTTCCTGAGTAATTTTAACTACTTCCCACCCTTTACATCACAGTTGATTTTACTTCAGACTCCAAAGCTCCATGCTGTGAAAAGCATTTTCTGACTTAATTAATTTACCCTTTGGCTCAAAGCATCAAAAACCACCAACTTGTTTTTACTTCCAACCTACTTAAGACTGGAGAGTAGACCGGGCCATTTTGCAACAATGTCTGAAAAGTTAATGTGCGACCCGTTCATATTGTTCCTTTTACTGATAAAAACAACCTCTAAAAAATTCAGTCCGTTTGGTTTAGGTTTAGAGGTTGCGCAGCTGACCCAAAGTTCACCATGTATTTTAAATGAGAGAACTTTCACAAATCGGGCATA
>JABASP010002101.1:0-22727 GCA_019776565.1 Sminthurinus signatus | reverse complement strand
TATACATTATTTTGTTTCTCTCTTCATTATTTATATTTATGGGTTAGATGGTATAAAATTAATTAACTGATACAAAAAAAATGCACAAATATACCTTCCCCCTCGTCCATACATATAACTCAAAACTAGCACATATATTCATGACGAGTGTTTATGCATTTACAAAAGTTTTCATAGTAGTTCTTTTTAGTTCATGAAAATACATACTTTATATGCATAGACCATAATATGATGGAATAAATATGCGGTGAAAGGTGAAAGGTACACGTTGTTTTTTCACAGTAATTAATAGTTAAATTTATTCTCTTCCTCGTTTAATTACACACAGTGTATAGATATATATATATAATGTATATACATAGTTATATTGTTAGATATACAATATGTATTTTACTTAATACATATTAGGTATATTTTTTGTTGCTTTTCCTCTTCATTCATATAATATATATATATATATGTATATACCCATGTATCTATATTTTCTTCTTTTTTTCTTCTTCTTTCATAATTAGTTAATAATAATAATACATATGTACGAATATAGTATTACGACTTGCCGAATGATTGCATTGCAACGTATCCAGATAATAATATAGTACAATAATAACAATCATAATAAAAAATAAGACGAAGAACAACAATAATAATAATAATAGTTAATAGCTATATAGTTGTTGTAGTTTTTCATATATATATTATTATATTACTTGGGAACTAGAGAGTACTAATTCTCCCTCGTTTTCCTGTGGTTATTCATAAAATATATATACAGAACATAAGAATAATAATAATAATAATTACCTTCAGCATCACTACACATTCTCCTATTATATCATACAAGTGAAATCATAGTAATTACTAGCACTATTTCAAAAACCTATGTATAATATAATATATGTAATATATATATACATATATATATATTGATATCCGTAGCGCTGGTACAATTAATTTTCTTGAAAATTTTTTATACCATTTTTGGCAACGTACAACTAGATTTTTTTTTTCAGCCCGTGGTAAATATTTATATATACATGTGTGTAGTATATAAACACTTTTTTTATGTGTCCTGTATTTTTATTTTCTTTTTGATTGACTGATTTGGATAACTAAAACTAACCATTATATATTATATTACATTTTATTATACACAGGTGGAAAATTTTCTACTAAAATCATATTATATCATTCTTTTTTATGGATATACCAGTTATATGTGTGGTATACACATGTACATAGATTATTATACAATATATATATAACATATATGTATAGATTATCGGTAAAGTAAATATAAAGTATGTATCAAGTTTTTAGTACATATTGAAGTTAATTGAAAATGATTATTTTTTTTATTGTGCTTGAAGCCCACGGGATACATACTGTTTCTTTTCACATACATACATACACAGGCACACACACAATCTATATATATATGTATATATATATATAACAACACACGTTTTTCTTTTCTTTGTTCACTCCTTTCATCATACACCGCACACATGTAAATACATAATAATAATTAATATTATTAGTATATGTTGTATTGATTTTCTTTTTTACAAATATTTATTATACGTTTTATATATGTATATGCATACATATATTAATAATAATTAATAAGATTATTATTGGAGTTCAAAGTATATGTATATATATCTATGTATACATATATATATATTATACCTTAGCTTATTTGCATGTAAGAAATGTTGCTTTCCTCTACCGGTATGACAAGTAGCTAATCATAATTAGCTTACATATTATATATATATGTGTTTTTTTTCTTTGTAGCTAAAGAGTGTAAGTGTGTACAATAAGTATAAGAACGTACGCGCATCACCCATCCAACAACTTTCACCCATGCTTTCACTTTCAAAATCATTGGGTATTTTGGGTATAATAATATATACATTATTATACTATATATATATATATTTCTTTTACGCATCATTATGTATCAGACTTTCACAAAAATGACAACAAAATCAGTAAATTCTTACATAAAATGCATTTTAATGTAGAGGCTTTTTTAATGTACGGTGTGTAAAAGGTACTTGCACATTTACAAAATGTGTGCATATGTATACATATGTCTATAAATGTATACGTTGGGTTTTTTTCACGTTTTTTTATATGTTCCATATAATATATTATAGATGATAATAAGGAGTAAAATGTGTGGACTAAAACAGAAAAAAAAAATAGTTTCAGGTGTACATTTTTAATATGAGAAATAATTGAAAATATACCAGTGTGGTTATTTTATATGTGTTAATTATTTTATAACATCGAGACATTTTAACGAATACAGATTACAGATACATAAGACATAAGAGCGTAAACTGAATGCAAAATTTACATATTATTTTCATTTATACACATGTATAGTATATATATATTATGTGTGTGTAGTGTGTACATGGATATATATATATATATTTATTTATAAAAAGCAATAAGAATAATATATAGTTGATTTTAATAAATACGAATGACAGACGTTTTTTTTCTTTCTTTTTTTTCCTGTTTAGATCACTTCCAGTAGTATACAATATATATATGTGAATATATAATGCTACTACATGAATAACATTTTTTTATATGTAATAATATTATATATAGTAATAAAGTGGTTAGATTAGTTATTTTGTTTTTTAGTTGCCCTATGTAACAACAGTTATATATATGTATTATGTATATATATATTATATATGTACAAAAATGTTACATCGATTACAGGTATTCATGATGAATTGTACGTTTAAACATTAACAACTATATATGGTTTTATATCAGTAAATAAGCCGTCGTAATTTATTTTTTTTTGGAAAAGAGGGTTGAGGGAGGGTAGGATTTGTAACATTGCAAATATGGCGATTTGACATATATGCATCCTATTTATTTACTTTACTACAAGTATGCGTTTTTTTTCATTAAGTTTCAAAACTCAGATTCACAAAATGGTAATGGGTATATCATATATATGTACATATCGTTTTTCTTCTAGTACACACACAATCACACATTTTCTCTTTATCTTAACAGTATTATAAATAATAAATTGTATGCATATTAATTACACAGTTTGTTATTAAATCAATTTTGTTGTAAATGCTTTTGTATTTCATACTTTATGTATGTATGTATGTATATATATTATATATCCTCTCGACTCTCAACATATTCGTTTTCTCTCGCCTTTTCCCCCAATTTGTCTCAGTAATACATAATGGATACATGATACATGCTGCCTGTACATTGAACATTGTACATAGTCTGTTTCATATGACATATGATGACGTTATTTTTTGATTCATACAAATATATTTTTATACTTGTATAACATATAGTCAAAGATTCTTGTAAGAAGATACAATCTATTATGTAATTATTAATTCATTCGTTTTTTTCCTTTGACATTGAATGTATACTATAGCGTGTCGTATATAATCATATCATCATCATATATCATTTTGCTATATTATGTATATATATTTATATATTATGTAGTCGTATATGAAAGCAACATTCACCATTTTTGTATTAGTAGCAATCAGGCTTCTTAAATATTCTACTGTAGAATATAATATAATATATTTAACATGTGTGTGTGTGTGTGTTTTTTATATATAATACTAGATTATTACATAATATTTTTTGTATGTTTATGGTAATATATATATTATATTATATAATCATATATAGTTGCAGGTTGCATTACGTTGCAAACTGCTGTTCCTTATGCATGTGTATCTAATATTATGTATATATATATGTATAATGTATAGGTATATATATTAATGTATAAGTTCAGAATATTTTTATTATATCTATATGTACTTTTTTTTCTTCATGTATCATAATAATAAATGCAGGTAATTCAATTGTAATAATATATGTAGTAAGAGACAATTCGACACAATAATAATAATAATATGATAACAATCAACAATACTACAACTATCTATATATATGTATATATTTATATATATATATATATATATAAATTATAGAACACAACGTAGGTTTTAGGTACGTTGCCTGTCTTGTCCCCGCTAAAAAAATGTTTCTCGTACTACCCAGTATATTTTTCATGTGTACATATGTACGTGTGTATATATTTTTTTTATTATTACACATTTTATGATGAATACTTATTGAAATTGTCTTATATTGTTATTGTGAATTCCTTGACTGCCTGCCTGCCTGACTGTGTCGTGGTTGACAAATTAAAAGGGGGCACATATTTAATATTTAGTACGTCATATAATATATCTATATATATAAATGCAAATTTGAATGAAAAAAAAAGACAACAAAAGGGTTAAGTGTACAATTACAGATACGGTACGATAGGTAGTGTGTATTGTGTATACATTTAAAATTTTAAACAATATGATTGGATAGCTCAACATTTTTAAAATTTTTTATTAAGATTCTTTATTCCCTTGTCTTGCTCCATTTAACATTAAACCACCAGATAAAACACGATGTGAAATTTCTCTCATCTCTCAGAAAGAAAAAAGTGAAAGGGGAAATACAGAAAATCCACATGCACAGAGAAAGCAGACAGAGTAAAGGTGAGAAAGAAAGCAAAACTGTACAAGTAAAACAAGGAGCGAGGAAACAAGCTGTACAGCTGTATATGTATATATTATAGATCTGTGCATATGATGTATAAACATGTACACGAATGAATGTGAAAAGGAAATTCTCAAGTTTTTTAAAATAGAAAAAGAGACAACAAAATGTCTACATTCTACAGTCTACAAACTACAACCATTCTTAAGTCCTTCTGTCATCTACCTCTTGTCACATTGATACGTTTGGACATAACAAATTACTACGAAAAACACTGCTCGTTCCTATACCCAACACTTGTATTACCAATGTTATACACAGATTTCAAAATATACGTTCCTGTTGACTGTTGGCAACTTTTTTTGGTGCTTTTCTGCTCTCACGTTATCCCGATTTAAATAACTGTTGATGTATCGAAAAATAATACACTGTGTAATATTTTTATCCCATGGCAAAATATGACTCGCGCTCTGCTTTCAGTATCTACTTTTTTTTTGGAAAAATTCAAAGAATAATAAATAATGAATAATCTGCTTGCATATATAACAACAACGTTTTTTTCAAACGAAATTCATAGGAGGAACAGGAGTAACTAGAGACACACAAAGATGATAAATGATAAATAAGAAAGATATAATAGTGAGAGAAAGGGAGCGAGAGAGATTTCATAGACACCATGATATTTATATTATGAGAGTCTCATTTAATTCTCTTGTAACAATGATAATTAATCTATCTGTATAATATAGTTATTAGCGGATATATAACTTGTGAAATTATTTTGTAATTTAATTGAAATATATACATTCCTACACAACTTCTATAGACCAAATCCACCGTTTTTCCCTTAAGTACATCATCATCATCATATCAAATACAGGTTCGTTACATATATATATATAGGCTACACGTACTTACAAGATATATATATATATATATATATATGCATGTTATACACAGTCAGGTTTAGAAACACACGACCTTTTTTTGAAGCACTTTAAAAAATAATTCTAATAACTCTCTATATGTGTACATTTTGAAATTTTCTGTGAAACTCATTTTTAAATCATTGTTAAAAAACTAATTCAAAAAATATATAGCATAATAATAATAATAAATATATACATGTACATAAAAATTATTGCGTTTAAGTAAATAATCCATAATCCATAATAAAGAAGGAAAATATTAAATAAAAACAAGTTAATGATAAAAAATAAAATGACAAATCATCATAATCATACTCATAAAATAACCTTATACGTTGAATTGAAACAAATAAAAAGTATATATTACATACACACACAGCCATATCCTTTAGCACAGCACTATATCTAATATATACACATACATAAAATAATTATTATTGTTACTAAATTATTTATACCAGTTTATCGACATTTTAGTTGTAAAATCTCGTAGGGCTTTTTTTTGCATATTAAATGTATAATATTAATATATAAATATATACACGATTATTGCAACTAAACCATCAATAATTATTACTGTCAATGTTATTAAATAAGTTATTTGTATTAAATAAGCTGGGCATATATAAGTTTGTTGTCATACATTTTTTTCAAGACTTTTTTTTAGTAAGCTGCCTAAAGTCACTACATGAACGCATTTATAAGCTTGTTTTTTCTTGCATAAATCATCATGATATAATGCGTAATTGCTATATATATGTGGTGGATTTATATGCAGTTATCTACACTCATATATGTATGGACGAGGGGGAAGGTATATTTGTGCATTTTTTTTGTATCAGTTAATTAATTTTATACCATCTAACCCATAAATATAAATAATGAAGAGAGAAACAAAATAATGTATACAATATAATATATTATATACTTTTCTGTTTCATATATATTTTTAGGTTACTCCCTCATTAGCATATTCATCTTTGACGAAAAACTCAAGTGAAAGAAACACTATATACACACACGAATTGATAACTCTGATAACTAAAGTCAAAAGTATAAGAATATATTTGTGTAATAAAAGGTATTATATATATATTTTATGTTATAACTTTAATGATGAGGTTGGTTCATGGACTAGCTAGCGGATATACTCGTTATGTCTGAATACATTCTTAAAATATATATATACACACATAATATTTTATATGCGTTAGGATACACACAAATTACTATAATATTTTATAATAATCATGTTCTCTTCACAAATACAGAAAAAATTACAGAATTAAAAAGCAAAAAAAAAAAAATCAAACAAAAAACAATTAGTGTAAAAATAGAATTGAAATTATAGTGCGTTTCTACTATTTTGGAATACTGAAATAAATACATCTTTTGATACGTATTTACAATCGGAATAGTATAATATATATATATATAATAAGTATGTACTGATAAGATAAAAAACATGTAATTTAAATTTTACACCACGAAACAATTATTAGTTGTAAATAAGAGAGAAAGCTTGACAGAGAAAAAAAAACATCTACACAAATTTTCAAATATTTCAACTGAAAACTGAAAAACAATCACCATTAAGTTACAAAATTCTTATATATTTCACTTGACCCTCCAAAACAAAAAAAAAATGATAGTCTCTATCAAAGATTTATCAATTTTCTATTTTTAAAAAAAACCTTTCAAAGAATGATTGTACAATGTACATATATGTATATATATATAATGATTATTCGTACGCACATTCATGTCTATACATAATATGTATATTACACATGCAAAACAATAAAATAAACAAAACAGAATAACAAAAACACAAAATTACTACTTACAATTGCAAATGAGGACGTCACAAAATCCTACATATTTTTACAGTGCTCCTTTTTTGGTAACAACTCTCTGATAGTTTATCATCTATCAGAAAAAACACATTGAATAAAAATTAGCACCTACATACTTTTTTTTTTCTTCCTAGGAGATTTGATTAGTTGACTAATTTAAATACGGGCTTGCTATTATATATTTTTCTCGTCTTAAAATGCCAAGGCATATGTGAAATTTGTATGATTACAATATAATGATAAAATGGCAGTAATATTAGGAGCTGCAATGACATATGTGTAACAGCAACAATAGTATTACTATTATTATTATATATGGTACAGGTGTCCTGTGTAATAGCGAGCAATGTTGTATCCGATAGCGATAGTAGTGAGTAGTAATATAGTAGTAATGGTAGCAGTAGTAGTAGATGAAGAACTGGTGTTGGTTACATTAAAAGTAGGAATTACTGTTGTAGACA
The DNA here is from genome assembly GCA_019776565.1 of Sminthurinus signatus. Classification (NCBI taxonomy): domain Eukaryota; kingdom Metazoa; phylum Arthropoda; class Collembola; order Symphypleona; family Katiannidae; genus Sminthurinus; species Sminthurinus signatus. The sequence continues at coordinate 14,891 of JABASP010002101.1, read as the reverse complement.
ATGTTTTGGTTGGAGTACAAATTCTAGGTGGTAGTGGTAGCGGTTTGTAGGCGAGGCTGGAAATTTTTGCCGACGAATACGACGATAACGACAGGACAAAAGAGTAGAGTAGAAGAATTGTCCATCACAATAGTTCATACTGACGTAAATGCATTCTCTGGATGATATCTCTACAATCATCAAACCTGTGTACAAGATGAACAAGACAAATATTGAACATTGATGAAACAAAAGTACTGGAAAATTTTGAGATTTTAAAAGGGTACAAGTATTTATTTTTTTTACACTTTTGACCCTTCAATATCAACTATAATAATAATAATAATAATTTATGATTATTTATTATCAATAGAATTAACTTACACTCGACGAATATTCTCAGTGTCCACAGCACAAGTAAAATGAGGATAACAGTAATGCTTCCCATCTCCACTTGCAGTACTTATACGCTGTTATCATAATTAAAAAAGAGAAAGGAACCATTCTATGTTATAATCTTGTCCTTCAGGATTATTTTAAAACATTTGTAAATTTATTGTTATACACATTTTTCTTTTTGACACTTACAAGAAATTCATCCCTGATAAAGTATTTGGCGCGGACGAATTCAGGATCATCATTGGGTTCGGCAGTGGCATCGACGGGAGTCTGGAATACAGATACGCATATTATATAAAATGAATAAAATTATCGAGTACAGCTAAACAGGATTATTATTAGTAAAAGTATTCCACGGATTACAAAATAAAAAAGAAAACACATTCAACTTTCTAAAAATCTATACAAGTTCACAGATATATACAGTATATTGCTACCTGATAACGGGAGAAGTCTGGGAAATAGTCTTCCAGTTTTGATTTGCCGGCTCTTACTTTTTCAGCCAACAGGTCTTGTTTGTTAAGGAAGAGAATAACAGAGATTGTTCGCAGCCACCTGAGATAGTCACCAAAAAAAAACAAAGAGACAGAGGGGATTTCAGTAATTTATTCAGAATGTCAAACGTCAAACCTTTGAAGAAAACTTGTTAATTTTTCATACTTAAAATTGTATGATTCTATTTTTTTTCTTTTAACCTATTGTTCCAAATGCTCTTGAATAATTCGAGGGATTCCTTGAGCCGATTTTGGGAAGCATCTTCTCTGAGAACCATATTATAACTGCTACATGCGGTAACAAAAATTATAGCGGTGACATCGTTAAAACACTGAATCCACTTTCGTCTTTCATCCCTTTGTCCGCCCACGTCAAAAAAACTGAAACATTACAAAAATACATGTATTAGTATTAGTATTATCAGAAATCAGAATTCATTACAGTTAACATTAGCTGATACACGATGATTTTAATACTAATAGCTAATAGTAGATGGATACAGAATAAGTATTTCCTTTGATTTTTGTGATGTGTGATATGGTTGGTACGACAGTAAAATGTGTCTAGAAAAACATGTAAATGTTCAAGAAGTGGCGGCTGTCATTGTTAAGGGAAAGTTGTTACTGTTTCCTTTGTTATTAGTTCCATTTTACAAATCACAGTCTGTGAAAAAGGTTAGATGTTGAACCTTGTAAGTACTTATTGTAGAAACAATAAAGGTATTGAACAAAGAATTTCATAATTTTCAGTCATTGTTTCTTTCTATTCCAAATTCCAAAGACTATACATACTTTCTTATTCAGGTGGTTCTTTTGTACAAAATGTTTCTCTTCATTTACTATGCATTGTGTGTATATTGTATACAACATGTTTCTACCTGGATACCACATCCAGTTGTAACAATGACTCTGTAGTTACTACAATCTGTGTGTGTATAGTGTACAATGTAAACTATAAATTAAAGAACTTCTCAATAGACTGTTGCTAACAAAACATAAAAACATTCACAGCAGACAACTTTCTCGGACCAAAGTCCTACTTTTCTGCTCCTCATAATTATTTCATAAATTACACTGTGAAACATTTTCATTGACATTGTGATACTGAAATACTAAATACTAAGGAAGAGTGTGTGTATACTCTTGCTGTATACTTTGTACTTTGTAGTGTATGTATTGTTTTAAAATTAAGGTTACAAAATACAGCAGCTCATCTACATACTTAAAAGTTACAGACATGCAATTGCTATTTTAATACAAGGATTTAAAAAAAGTAAAACTTACTGAAAATTAACTTTGTCGACTTGAAATCGCGTCTCAAAAATACCTGACGTTAAAACACGACACCTTAATATATCCTGAAAAAAAATGAAAGAAATTAAAGCATGAGTAAAAAAAGGCAAAATTTTATTTCATACATTTACATGATAAATGTACAAACCTACAAAATCTGTAAATAGTTGATAAAATTTGATAATTTCTTAGTGTAAAAAAAGCTATGTCAGCTTTATTATATTTCGTATTTTATAAAAAGGTACCTGCTCAGTAGGCGTATAGTTTGGCTGCTTTATACTGCTAACCTTATCTAAAAAACTGGAATAGAAAAAAAAACCCATGGTTAATTTCACATGTTATATAAATATATATTTTTTTATACAAATAAATGTATCATGAAAAATTTGTTCATTGTGAATAGTCAATATTCAAATGCTCAATACATGCATGTATGCATAAAATGGAATCATCAAGAAATTACATACCACATATCTACTATTGTAGATTGTAGTATATTATAGATTATAGTATTATTACATACTCGAAACTCGACGCACTTATGACATGAAACCTTCATTTATTTATTTATTCATTCCTCCTTTTACCTTGACTAGAAAAAAAAAATCTATTTCATAATAATACTGATGAATATAGTCAATTTCAATTTTCAATCCATTCAAGCACAAAACCCATTCACGTCTGTCTAAGAGTTCTAGAATCTAGAATCTGGAATGTAGAGTTTAGAGTTGTAAAGGAATGAAAAAAGAAAGTTTCCTGGAATGACAAAAATAGAAATGGGGAATAAAAATAAATAAATGAAACGTCTTAACTCGTGACATAAATTTTCAATTCAATTGATCACCTGTATGATTTTGACATTTCATTTAGCATCATAAATAAACTGGTGAATGGTGAATCGTGTTTGTACGAGAGCATGGAGAATGCCATAATATTATACGATCTACGGAATAATGGATTAAGTCAATATAGGCAGATGCAGATGCAATGGAAGTAGTTCTAGTAGTAGCAACACTACTATAACAACACACAACTTGTGTAGTACTAAGTACTAACTGGAGACCACGTGTGCGTACAAAAGACTTTCTTCTTCAGAATGCGTGAAAGTGGGTTGAAAGGTTCTCTTTCAAGTCTCTATTATTTGCCATGTATGTAATACTGTACAACGAACATACACACACTTTTTACATCCATACGTACATAAAATATATTTATATGTTTCCTCTACTTCCAAAACCCTCAAGCTATAAATAATATATTGAAATTCATAGAATCCTTCTCTGAATATACATTATACATGCACATGTATAGGTTTTTGGTGTATTTTTAGAATTTTCTATCATGTTTTTTTAAACCATTTAGTACTCCATAACTCACAACCCATAAACCATAAACACTCAACCCTCATAATACAATATAAATAAAAAAAACTACTTGTGTACATTAAATTCACAATAAAATCATGGACATTTTTTTATGTGTATTGTATAAAAGTTACTCAAGTACTTCATACTTTTGTTGTGGATTGTACATAATATCTGAGACAGTTTGACACAGCTTGTTATCAAGTATCAAGTAGACTCATAAAATATCGTAAGATGAGAGAAAGGGACAGGTATAAGGACTAATAGTTTCTACCTTTCCATCACTTTCACTCTCTCAGTCTCTCAGTCTTTTCCTTGCTTTCTCCTGATGCTGCTTCTGCTTCTTCTTCTGCTGCTGGTGAGGAAAAAGTCGTGTGCACGCGCTCAGCTTCAAGATAAAGTAAGGCAGTAGGAGACTGTCTACTCTCATACATGTATGTGTGCTTCCTATAATATACTATATACTGTATACTTTATATCCTTCATCTAGTTCTGCTTTCTCTCCAGACTCCAGACTCAAGAGTACAAGTTCTGTTTCAACATCTGTATGTAGAAAAACCTATACATTTCAGCGGTGTTCTCCATGTAATAAATATCCTACCCGACATTCTACAACCTACAACCTACACAACTATATACTATAGACATGACATGTAACCTTCAGTCCTCAATAGTTCCAGAAATGAACCAAAGAATCAAGACTCAACATTCAAAGAGAATATGAGACAGCTTTGAAAGTTGGAGATACACAACCTACAACATACAACATAGAATCAAGTAGTTGAAAAAGTGTGTGTTTGTGTTCTGTCTGCCTGTATATATTATATATTCGTATATGGATGAGAGTGAGAGAGAAAGTTAAAGTTAGATGGATGGAGATGAGAGAGAGAGAGAAAGAGAGAGGGAAGAAATTTCTCTCTTCTCTTTTCTACCAAACTAAACCGAACCGAACCAAGGAGTCACCGAGTAAAAGTAAAGTAAGTAAAGGGGCCAAACTATGTCTACAGTCTCCAGTCTCCACCTATACACTATACACACATACATACATGTATTGTAAAAATGATAAAACTTTACACATGCCGTGTTTCCTAGAACACATATATGTACACGTAGATGTAGATTTTACACTGTGGATACACATGTACAATGTACATACTACTTTTCAGTCGTACATGCATCTTTTCCCGTGAACAATGTACAATGGACATTTTTTTTGTTCGAGTAGTAGAGAAAGTTTAGTTTAGTCTACATACTACACAGTACACACACAGCCTTGTTACACCACTGAATTCAAGGATAAAAAGTTGTAAAAAAGAGGGGGTTTCCCACACTTTCCACTACTAGTAGCAATAGTAGTACTACTAATAGCATTAAAGCTGTATAACTCAAACTACAAACTACGAGCAGTACTACGAATACAAGTGCAATAGCACAAAGTACAAAGTACAGACACACAATACACAACTGGGAGGAAAATCATTTCATCGTATTCCTTTCTCCTTTCTTGCTTTCTATCTATCCATCCGTCCATCCGTCGGCCTCGTTTCACTCTCTCTCTCTAGTCCGCTTTGGTGTGCCGTCTGTGAGGATGATAATAATAATAATAGTGATATAATACATCCAGAATCTAGATGTTAGACCTATACTTATTTGTCCTCTCTCTCTCTCTCTTTCTGTCTCTCGCCTTTCTCTGTTCTACTTCACACGCACTAAAAGTTTACATAATAGGTACACACACTCACAAACCTATATCAAGTATCAAGGCGTACACAATACACATTATTACTATTCTTATTACTATTATTTCAAAGGCACACACAACACACAGCATTCAACTGTCATCACGTTCAAAACAAAAATAGATGGGGAACCTAACTTTATCTCATGGCTCTCAACAAATTTGATGGTCAGACGATATGATATTATTAGTATTATTATCATTATTACTATTATCATGCATGTTGTGTGTTGTATGTATGATTAAAATCCGTTGTTAGACATTTTCACCACTGTTCAAATTAGTTGACAGCGAAGTGTGTATAAAACATATTATTTGATACAAGTGTAAAGTTTACTAGTGAAAGTTTTCACTCAAACATGTACAATGTACAGCATGAAGTGAACGTACAAAGTACATACATGTAACATGCATTATTAATATTATTATTATCATTCTCAATTATCATGATGTTTACGAGACAAAATAGAAACTACAATATTTACATTTGCTGTACTATTTCACTCTACGCATGAGTAATAAACAATAAATATAAAACAACTTCTTATCTGTATTCTATTCTGATTCCGCACAGAAATACTGAGAATTGAGAATTAAATGAGAAAACAGAGACAAAAGTTTCTCATTTCTATAAATACACAATACACAAAACACAAAGTACAAAATATATATATCAATGTTATGTTGTTTTACCTACGTGATGGCGTGATTTTTACTACTTTTGGTACTTGTCATGATCAAGTTGAGAGAGAAAGAGAAAGAGAGGGAGTATCCAGAATAACTTTACCATTTCCAAAAACAAATTGCATGTACATTGTACATTGTACAATGTGCATATATGTATCTACTCGATGGTTTAAAATAGCTAAGGTACAGTAAATAGTAAATGGTACAAACAAATTGTGCTTTCACTTTTGCTCATTTCCTATACCAAGTATTTTTTCAAATATTTACAATCATAATTTTCTTTGTCTCTACACTCTTGATACAGACAAAATCTTGAAGAAAATATAGGTCAAGTGAGAAACTTTGTTTTCAAATTTACCATGTTATTTTTTTACGTGTTTACATAGGCAATTACAGGAGCTTTAGACTGTAGACAGTAGATTGAAAAGAGTACAACAAAACAAACACATGCACCTGTTTTGTCACCCTATTCATATTTGGAAAAACTAAAACCCAACCAAACCTACAAATATCTGAGTATTTTTATTCAACCCTTTAAAGAATCTACAATTTTATAGGAAGAGTGCAATTCATCATTATTCATTATAAATTTTTTAACAAGATTGAAACAAAAGATAAAAGAACAACTGTTTTTACATAAAGAATGTAGAATTCAATCATTACTCAATAACTGGATGAAAAGATTGATAATAAATCTTCATACTTGAATGTTGAAGTGAAAGTTATGATCAAAATTTTTTCACAGTACTATAAATTATAATATCATAAATTAAAAATATTAAATTTGTTTTTTACAATATTAATAATAATACTGATAACTGATAGGGCATAAAAAAAGATTCTGTTTGATATTTCCAAGCAAAGATACTTGGATACTCTGGAATGGTACTCGTATGCACATGTGTAAAAATACTAATAATAATAATAATACTACTACTACTAATAATAGTTGTAATAATATGCTCAATTTGCTTACATAACGTGAGACGGAAGTTAATATTATGCTGTAAACCTTATTACATTACAGGAATGAATGGGGAATTAAGTCTTAATGGCTTTACTCTGGAATGATTCAGCAGCATACGCATCCATTCTGATCTGAATGATGTTGCTGCTGCTGATGATGATGATGATGCTGGTGAGAGTGATGACGGCTGCTGATCGTATAAATACCTATAATATCCACGTAAACGTATATGTGTATGGCTCATCTGTACCTCATTAGATTTCAAGATGGCAATGGTAGGAAATTGAATAATGAAAATTGATGATGCAGCTATTCCTGTACGGTGGATGGTGTATGGATCACAAATTGGGTACGAGAATTGGAATTCCCTTGATTCCAAATCTTTTGATATCATCAATCCTACCTTTTATTTCATCCATGTATAAATTCCCATGTCTACAACTCATATTATATCAATATCAATATCAAGTACCTATACATAAAAGATAAAAGTACACATGTGCATATATTTACCTATCTATTATCTATCTATCTACATCTACATTCCATTCTTCCACTACTCCTATCCTAATAATACTTCAAAAGCGACTTATTTAACGACTTTATCATTTATTACAGATTACAGCTTATACATTCCTTCCGCTCACAATCAGCTCCATACTAAATGCAAATGTAGTACGCTATGTATAATGTATAATGCATAAAACCCTACTTACTTTTCCTAATACTTTATTACATAATATATTTTATGCTGTAATACATTTAATAAATAATAATTTTGATACACAATTTTGTAAATTTCTCTATATTTCTTGACTCAGGGACTGAACCATTTCATTTTTCATTGTACTAGATACTAGAATATTATGTACATAATATTTCTCTTTGTTCCTTTTGTGTTTTGTGTGTGAGTTTGTGACTGCGTTTTTTTTCTTGATGTTTTGACTACAAGTAAAAGCCCATTGAATAGTTTTGTACAATTTTGTACAAATCGGGATGGTTTTTGGAAGGAGAGAATAAATTGTGCCACTGACCTATATATTCACATCCAACATACAACATACAAGTGGCAAGTAGTGCAAGGAGGTATATCAATTTTGTGCATGTAGGGAATAGTGTGTAGGATATATTATGTATTATGTATCTTTAAAAACAGAAAGAGGTGGACCAAGATAAAAGAAGAAGAGGGTCACGCATGTTATACATGTACACAATATACAATATACACCAAAATAACCAAGGGAAGAGAAGTCAAGCCTCTATAAAATATAGTACACAATACACACAATCTATTTGAAAAAAAGGGGAGAAAGTTGCATAGGATATTTTGCGTTTTCCTACCCATTACACATTATACATAATACATAATATATACAGAAAAGGGATAGAAATTAAATCATTAAATGACAATCATGCATAATTTACGACCAATAATAATAATAATATTTCATAATGTTCAAATACATGATAGACAGGACACAGGAGCTGTGAACTGTGTACTGTCATTGTTCATCGTCAATACAAAATTTCGGACATTATGCACTATATACTATATGTAGTACAACTTGTGTGGCATGACATTGTAACAGAAAGTTGGAGAGATACAAAGGCCGCGAAACAGGGAGAGAGTATGAGTGTGACAGATACTGAGACTGAGACACACAAAGAGAGCAGGACAGAGAGGCAAAGAGTGAGTTGACTGAACAAGAGGAAACCAAAACCAAACCAAAACGGTTGTTGAGTTCAATTCAGCTAGAATCTAGAATGTGGATGGAAGGCAGAGACAGACAGAGTACAGAGTACAGAATAGAGAAACTATACAGAGGAACACACATAGAGAGAGCGAGAGAGACTTGAAGTGAAGTGAAGGAAAGGAGAACACCGAGAGAGTGAGCGAGAAACAAGCGAGTTGGCCTAAAAACCTCCCCGCCCGCTTTCATTCCCAACTATCGGAAGAGCCGAACTCCAGCCAAAGAGGCCCGACACCACGCAAATCCAAATCCATTTTTAGGGACGTCGTGGCTAAAAATAGATGTGCAACCCAACACACACACGTGCATACACAAAGACACAGAGAAATAGAGAAAGAGAGTCCCTCTATACATTTTCCCGTTCCTCTCTCTCTCTCTCTCTCTCTCTCTCTTTCTTCTTCTACTCTTTTACTCTCTCTCTCTCTTTATATATATGTATGTCCTCTCTATTCTCCTCTCTCGTTCCTGTGTAATGTAGTGAAGCACGTTAAGAAAGGACGGTGTCTTTGATTGGCCTGCGCTGATCAATATAACAACAATCCGCAGAGCAAAACCATATACATACAGAATACCAAATATACAAAGTACATGGTACATAGATATGTACAACTCCACTGGAATACAGTCCATATACACACATACATACATACCTTTCCCTACCTTAACCATCTGAACACCCACTATACACTGTACATAGGTACAACTTGGTACGATATCCACAGGATTTCTAATTTCTATATTTTATTCCAAAGTGTATTATTTACTACACCAGAAACACTAGACACTAGACACTAGACTTTAGACATGCAGTTCACTCTAAAAAAGAAATAGACATACACGTTCATTTCACGTTTCTCATTTTTATACCTTTTACCTTTTTACTTTTTACCTTTTACTAGTACAACTTCAAGTCTACTTCAAATTCGGAATTGTATAAGGCATGCCTTATATTTGATGATATAATACATAATACAGTCTAAAGAGACTAAAGCTATATTGATATTAATATAATATTATGATCATGTGTAATGTGTACACTGTACACTGTACATTGAACATTGTACATTCTACGTGCATATGAGTTTGGCATAGATAAATTCATAGAATTGATAGAATCTATCATGATGGAGAAGAGAACCATGCAATTTTTTTATATGGAAAGGGACGGAGAAGGAGTCACTATACTATATAGTATATAGTCACAGTAGTAACAACTCCTGTATTATGAACATGAGACTTTCTCCACGAGGACGAATGTGTAGTGTGTAGTGTGTAGCTTGTGCATTGTACATTGTACACTGTATCTGTAGAAATATATATATATATATTTGAATCTAGACGTGCATCTATATAAATAAAATATAATATATTATATACATTTTTGTAATATAAAGATTCACAAACTAGAAACTAGAACTATAGACCAAAATATGTAGAGGATAGACGAGTATGTGTAGATTGTAGATATAATACAGATATACTTGTGTGTGTTTATAAGTGCATGTGTGCTAATAAATACGAATTTGTCCGACTTTCTCCGAGCGGATTTGCAAAGTATGTAGCTTCCTTGTGGAGGGTACATTGTACATTGTACAATACATTGGAGTTGTAGTCTGTAGTCTGTAGTTTGTAGTCTGTACCAGTCCTAACCCGCATCGCCGCACTCGATCTTGCCCTCAATTTAAAACTTGCCCTACTAATACCCCACACGCTCTTTCATAGGTATACATTCACACATGTATAACACATAACATACAACACTGGACTATACCATATAACATATACCATATGCATGTATCATGTATTATGTATTATGTATAATGTACAGACTATAGACTGCTCCTGGTATACAAGGATCAAATTCATATATTTATAATATTTTCATACTATAAAATGTATAAAATGTATAACCACAACATTCAATAGGCCATTTCAAATGCCAACCTGAAAACAGGTATGTAATATGTACATTGTAGATTGTACATATATACATAATCTACTACAAAGTTATAAAATCGCTAAAGGAGATTTTAGCGAACATAAGTTACTTGTGTTTCTATTTCTTCTTGTTCTTGTTCATCTTCTTCTGGTTCCTATTCTCTCTCTTTCTATCTTTTTCTCACTCCGTCTCTTCATTTCTCTGGTACACACTCCTTGGCTTTGGCTTTGGCGTTGGCTTTGACTTGTGTATAAAGTATAAAGTCCATCGGGAGATTCTCACCGAGTCTCTTGGTCTCTTGCAGAACAGAGACTAAGACAGAGACACAGAAAAACACTGAGAAGACAGACACTTACACGATATAGCATAAAGTATAAAGTATAATCTATACAAAGATATCTTATATACTGATACTGATAAACTAGTAGACAGAGAAAGAGACACCTAAACAGGCATCTATCTATCTATCTACAAAATGAAACATATGTAGTTTGTAGTCTGTAGACAGAGAGAAAGTAAATGTATAATGTAAATGTGTGAGGAAGAAGTAGAAGAAGAAGAAGAAGAAGAAAAAGACCATGGGCTACAATTTACAATCTAGAATCTACAGTAGGAAAACGAAGCTTTCTATAATATTTCTACAAATGACAAACAACTAAAAAGTAACAACTAGCAGAAACGGAGTAGAGACAACAGACTAGAGACAAGAGGAGACCAAGTTTCCAGGTTTCCTACTTTAAATAAATCCTCATGTCATCCAACATCCAACATCCAACCTTCTTCATCTTGTTCTTATTCCTTTCTCTTTCTGCACTTGTACAAAATATATTCTGGAAATGTACACTTATTCAGGGTTCAGGATTCAGGATTCACTCAACTCCATCCCTCGTTTCACCTTCTCAATCTCTCTCTTTCTCTCTCTTCCCTAGTTGACATGTTCTTTGGACTTGTAACCTTTTAAATGGGATAAAATATGATAATCAGCATGATCCACCTTTCCACAGAATATTTCAATTTAAATCAGGTTTTATACTTTCCCATTCCCAAAAGTTTGAGTTGGTTTGGTTTGGTTGAGTTTAGTTTAGTTTGGAGGCACAGTTTAAACTTACTTACTTACTTTCCATCCTCATCATCATCATCTTCATGTTTCATGTATCAAACACCTACAGACATAAGTGAAACCAGAGGATTTTCCTCTTACTCATTTCAATTTTACTCCATGATCCAACCCAAAAATATAATAGTTTATAACGCTGAAATTAAAATAGAATAAAACTGACGACTAAATATTAATAATCAAGTTGTAACTTTTATGTATGGGATATTTTCTATTTTCTCACCTTTTTGTTCCTCTCTCCTACATTCACACTTTCCCCATCATGCTTCATGCATCTTGTACATTGTATACATGTTTATTTGTTACATATAATATTTATAATATATTTCTATAGTTTGCAGTGAACATGATTGGAAATTCAAACGCAAATGTACATAAATATTTGTACATACAAAATACAAAATGTGTGGAGATTAAAATCATCTAGAGAGCGGAGAGTGGGAGACAAATAATAATTTTGAAGACAAACAAAATCATTTAGCACTCTACACTCAAAACTCTAGACTCCAAACTCTAACACTACATTACTAAACTTTATCGAGTTCCGAACATTGAACGTTGAATACGTATAACATTAAACATTATCATCAAGTTATACTTTATACTTTACAATTTACAATTTAGACTGGAACATTTGCCGATTGTGAGACCAAGACCAAGACCAAAAATAAATGATGGGAACAGAAATAGAACCATGTTTAGTTGGATACAGACATGTTTATGTTTATGTATTGAAAATTGAAAAGAACCTGCTCCACTCATACAAAACTCTAAATATAATGTACGATACACAATACAATACAACACGTGCTATCTATCCATACATCTATCTAGTATCTATATTCAATTCTCAATGTTACTTTTGGAGTAAAGTAGAACACAAGATGAAACTTTTCCCGTATCGTAACATGTACAATGTAAAGCTCAGATTGTCTGCATCTATCATTTCTTTGTAGATATTATTATTATTATTATTGATGCATTTAGACACATATCTAAATTAATATATGTGATTGAGAAAGGAAAGAGTAGAAACTACAGCATATACAAAATATCCCATGTAAAATGTACTCATTGTACTTTTGTACATTGTATATTGCTGTCCATGTCTAACCTCGTCTGCTTCCGTTTTCCTCCACTACCACGTACAAAAGGAACAAGATAAATACATGATACTTACAGACGATAAGTATGTACAATGTACACTGTACAGTGTACAAGAATGTTTAGAATGAGTGAAGGAAAGTTGGGTGACGAAACTTCCGACTTTGACTTCAACTTGTACGATGTACGATGTATACACACAAATTCACAATAGATTTGTACCTAAGATAGATCGACGAGCCCTGTACATTGTACATTGTACATTTTGTTACACTGCACATAATGTATTATTATTTACTATGTAGTTTGAATAAGAATACAAGCAGATTCTTTAAGCAAGAATCAGTCTCTTTCTCTTTTCTCTTTTTTAGTTTCTTTCATTCCTTTCTCCATTTCATGGTTCTGTCTCAGCTGGCTAAATATGGGCTATCGATCTTCATTTTCCCCAGTTTTCCAGTAGACAGAAGACAGGGCCAGAGTTTATGGCCATACACCATACATACACACACACACACACACAAACAACAAACATGTATCTATGCAACTATTTACCCATGTACATTGTCAATTGTGCATATTGCATATTATATGGAACATAAAAGACACAAAGTTCAAAGTATTGTACAAAGGAGAAAGAACAAGAACAAGAACAGTCCTCAGAGTTGACAGTATTAACTATCAACTCGTGAGTAATTTTATTCTTATGAATAAAATACCAATCGGCAATGGGCAATGGGCAATCGGCTCAACGGCATCCAGACCAAACACCAGGTATTCAAGAAGTCGTCATACAAAATACAAAGTACAGTCAACTAGGACATGTCATGTATATTGTACACTGAATAAGTATACTTTCTACTTTTTACTACTTACTTTGATATTTTGTGAAACACACAGGGAATCTTGACAATTTTATGACCCTTGTGAGAAACTCATTGTCCATTTTCAACATTCTAGATTCTAGTATATCCAATTATTTCATCTAAAACATGTCGATCGATTTAAACTGTATACTATTTTCAAAAAAAAAGACATTGTTTTAAATTTTATTACCTTTATTAAACAAAAAGAGTGATTTTACTCAAGGTTCAAGGTTCAAGATATATATTTAAAAAGGCATTTTTCAAACTTGAACTAATTTATCCTCATCAAATAATGTCATTGAATAACATAGTATATAAAATTCAATAATAATAATAATTATAATAAGAATAATAAAAAAAGGTTCCAAAAATCATGCGGGAATTTCCAGGTTGTAAAACGTCTAGAATCTAGATGCTAGATTCTAGATTTTGAATTCTAAACGCTACCAGAGAAAATGAAAAAGTTGTGCGAGACCAAGTTGGAAAACTTGCGTCACGACTTCACTTTGGTAATTGAGACAAAAGTAAAAGTGAAATGCTAATTATTGCTCCAAGAAGAGAGTGGTTGTACATAATAATATGATGAGCAGAGTGAGCAGAAATAGAAATATTTATAGAGAGAGAGAGCAAAAGAGTCAGTCAAGTTTAGTAAATGGACGCAGAAACAATAATAATTATTATTGTTTTTGTACCATCCACCCACCCACCAACAGAATACTGAATACTGAATAAATACTCAAGCTCACCACTACTTAGATCCACGACAATTTATTTAGTTTAGGTCAGATTTTAGTTAGTTTAGGACACTGTGAAATCATGACCATCATCATCATCATCATCGTCATCAATATAATAATATAATATAAAGTATACACTGCTCAAGGCACATTGTAGACAGTAGACACACTAGACACAGTACATTGTACACTGTACACTCTACATGCATAGATGTTGAGCTGGCTGATGATGATGGTGAGGCTGATTCAACCTCGTCTTTTCTTTATGGCCACAAAACTAGACGACTTGTTTATAAATAAATGATTCCTGAAAATAATCCTTCCGACCCTTAAAATAGAATTGTGGAAAGAAGATTGAGATACTGACGTCAGTCTCTCTCTCTCTCTCCCTTTCTCTCTCTCTCTCTCTCTCTCTCTCTCTCTCTCTCTCTCTCTCTCTCTCTCTCTCTCTCTCTCTCT
>JABASP010002100.1:0-22743 GCA_019776565.1 Sminthurinus signatus | reverse complement strand
TTAAAGATGAAAGTCCACCACAGTTAACAAATTCATGAACAAGGTCTTTATCATCCTGTATATAGAAAAAAAGGAAAAGGAAAAAAGTTATTTGATTTTATTAAATTCTACCCCTATGTGTTTACTTTGGTTGTATTCACGTAGAAAAACAATAAGCATGAAATTTTTTGACACAGACTAAACGTGCAGTGTATACTGTCTACTGTGTACTTATGATTTCCTCGCCTACCATTTTAGTGTTGTCGTGAAGTATAAATAAAATATACTTTAACCGGAGATAATTATAATTCCTCCCTACTTTGAGCACTGACATGCACAGTACAATACATAGTACATATGTAGGATACTATAACTATTAGCTATTGTCTGCCGTTTCATTTGAATCCTGAAAGTAAAAATATCTAATCTCTGATTTGTTGCATGGTTTGTATTTTGTACCTGCGTGTTGTAATTTGTAAATGTTTGTTTTTTTATGATAAAGAACTCGTTGTAAAAAGTATAACCCTTGACTTTGTACTTTCACTTTTGGGCTAAAATCTTGGCTTAAGCTACGTAAAAACACACTCATTTACTATTTTATTATCATCGGTATTTAATTCCATTCTTGCTGTATGAAAGAAAGGCAACAAAGAAAAGGGAAAGGTTAAAAGTTGAAATGTTTTATGCAAAAAGTTGAGTGGAAAGGGATTTTACTGGATTTGAAAGACATTTCCCTTCTTCCATTGGAACAGCACATTTGCTATTGTTTTTTGTATATTTGAGGAATTATGAGGAATTGTATTTCCTATATAGACAAGCAAGGACGAAAAAAGTAAACAGGATACAGCATAAGAATATGAACCTAGTCATTATGAACTAATTCAGTAATGAATTTTATTGCCGGTCGTGCGTCTCAAGTCTAAAGTCTAAAGCCGATTTGTAGAAACTGTAGCACGGGATTTTCTTTTTAAGAATTGACATTAGTAAAGAAAAAAAAACAATTGAATCATGCCTATGTATATATATATGTATATGTGCATTGTGTCATAAAAGTTTCCCTTTCAACCACAAAGACATAAAAAAATATATACATCTGTGCATCAGACATCCGACAGGCTCACACTAGTTTTGTCTTTTTTGTCTTTGTAAGCTCGAAACTCAAAGCATCAAAATATCTAGAGGGCAAAATAAAAAAGGAGACAGAGAACAAGAAAGTGAGCTTTTAAACATTAAATGTTTCTTCATCTTTTCCTTTGTTCTTCAAAATTTATGATTCAAATAATTTAAAATCAATGGGAGAGCATAATCAGTAATCAGCTATCTAATATCCCGAACAATAATATTGTGGAACGGTCTATCATTTAGCTCTCGTTCAATAGACCATAAAATATAATAAAACATAATAAAAACTAGTAGACTTGAAGAAAGAAAATGTAATCATAAATGAAATATCTTCACACCAGTCACAATTTACAAGGTTTCTTTCCTTCATTTTTTTGCTTATACGTTCTACGTACCTGGAAAATACTCTTAAGTGAGAATAAACTTCGACGGAGCTCCTTTCCATCTGAGTTGAGCAGTTTCTCTGCAAAAAAAATATAATTTCAATTAATTCCTTGAACTGAATTTTTAAAATTTATAAATCAAATTCCAGTATATTATTTCATCACAATAAAGAATAAATTAAATAATAATTTTACATCGCAAACAAATTACTAGTAGTTTCAAATGATATTATGCACTTAAGTATATTATTATTGTCCTTTTGGATTTTAAACTAACCTATGATGGCATTGACTCGAACTGGTAGTTGAGCTCGGAGGACAATTGAATTTTTCCGGCTGAAAAGATACAAAGAATTTTTATTAAATTCACTCTTTTGCCATGAACATTATTACATAAATAAATTCTTGATTAAACTTCAATATTAGTTTTTAGGATTTATTTACTGTATTCAAAAAAATAAATATAAAATTTGCAAGTTTTCGCCAAGACCATGAACCAAAAAAAATTTATCATTTAAATAAACTATAAAATATAGAAGATTCCCCCAAAATCCTCTGTTTATTCGAGAGTGACATTTAAAATTATGGAGCATGCCAAATGCCAAATCATCCTAAAGCCTAAAGATTTTTCAGATGAATTTTTTATTCGAGGAACTTGGAACAGTGAAAATATATGTATAATATGTATTTAGAATATATTATGCATGTGTACAATGTACACGGAATTGGTACTTGAATAGAAATGCTTAAATTTACACATAGTTTTCCTGAATTTGAAATTGTGTATTGTATTTTATTGTAGTGTAAGGTCGGTTACACATTCATCGAACATCGACCACAGACCACAGACAGTATTGTTCATAACGACCCAACAACTTACATCGTCAGTTTTCTCTTTTCTCTGAACATGAATCAAAAGGAGGAAAGATGAACCGACACAACGAACCAAGGAACCGAATAAGGAGCTAATATAACTTTTATTATCAAAGTTCAGACCATCTATTTGAGAAAAGGCTTAAATGTGTATTATATATGTACATTTCATTGTAATTTTTCCTAGTAATGTTTTACGGTTTACCATTACTTTGCACGAAGAATATGTAAGTAGTTTGCTGATTCCATTGTATATTTTAGGATACATGTATTGCGTATTGCGTAATTACTTAGTATTTTAAGTAACCTTCAAAAGTTTCAGACGGCGCTCTCTGTTTGTACATCCGAATATTTGAATGTATAAAAGGAAATCATTAGCAAGGTATTTGTTTAACAATTTTTTTGTGGAATTGACACGGATGATTATACAATACAGGCTTCCTTTACATTTTATTTTCATTCCGTGTATACCTGTAACCTGTACTGTGTATTCCAAAAGCAATAGTTTCTCGACAGTCATGCATGATTTGTCTGTGGAAATTCACAGAAGATGATGAAGTTTTGGTGAACTCTGTCGAGGACTCTGTCAAATTGACGACCCCTGAACTGTACATATTTTTAGAGCAACTAAATGTACATTGTACACTGTACATTATACCTCGTACGGGGTAGATGTAAAACAAGTAAGTTTGACTTTTCCTGCACAATAAAACATTGCAGTAAAATTAAAGTCACGCCGATACATTACAATACAACTTACAACTTTTAATGGCATGTAACGATTTGTTATTTAAAAAAAACATGTCGTTTTAAGAGTTCAAGAAACGTCAAAGAATTTTTAAAAAAGAAAGAAGCTAGTATGACTTATTATCTGAAAATGTATTGTATATGGTATGAATAATGAATATTGTACCATTTAGAGACAATAAAGTCCTTGTAATGGCTAAACAGACTTGTACAGAGTTTTCCAATAGTAGATATTTACTCGATTCTAGATTCTACATATTCTATGCTCGCATAACAGCACAAGTATGAATAATGAATAATGAGTAAGCATACAAATATTATGTAACTTGAAATAGAAATATTTTGATGTTTTTTTGTTGTTGTTGTAGATAATATGTAATATTATATATTAATACAGCGTGTGGTTTCACTTTCAAGCAATGAAATGTTTGTGTAACGTTTGTGTACTTGTGATGTAAACTGTCTACATTCCCCATGTTACTTGTTACATGTAAGTACATCCATATTGTTGTAATGAATTTTTTAATTACTTGCTTCCACAATAAAATTAAGAGTTACTGCATGAATAGCCCACGATGTGTCAAAACTCTTACTGGGACTCAAACTTGGAAAAGTATGACTTGTACATGCACATGTAGATACATGTACATTTAGTATATCATGTATCATGTAAGTATACTGTATACATGTATTATGTATTAGTAAAAAATATTATAGTAATAATCCGTATTCCCATATTGTAGACTCTATCTTTTTTTGAAAATGTTGCAATAGTAATAAAAGATGAAGCAAACCCGAGAATAATGTATATTTGAAATTCGAAGATTCTACAAACAAAAAATATCATATTGTTAATATTTCTGTTTTTTTGGTTAGTTATTGTCGACAAAAAAAAACTTGGAGACGCACGTTTTATCTTTGTACGGACTAAACTCGGGAGCGTGGAAAAACTACGGAGGTATATCATTTTTTGCATGTGCACATTTTTGAAAATCTAGCCCTGGTTTGTACATTGGATGATTGGAGATTTTGAACCAAGTTTTGCATTTTTGAATGTCAGTATTGTAAAGAATTGTGTGTAAGAGTTCTGTACTAGAATCAAGAATCAAGTGACTTGATGCATTTAAATCACAGTCTGTAAAGCACATGAGTACATCGCACTTTTCCGTTCTGCACGAATAATTTCCAACTGAATTCATAGGGAACATTCTCTCGATTCTCAATATATTTTCCTGTTACTATTTGCTCTCTTGCCTTTCCTTGTTGGCAATTTTATACAGGAAATGACATTTCAAAATGATTAAGTTGAAGTCTTTGAAAAATATAAAATATCATAGGATTTTTTGTCTCAAGTTGAACCACTGCAACAATTTGATAATCACTCAAAATTTTCCAAACTGGCAAGTACAATGTAATCACTTAGAAAAGGTATAAAACTCTGATTAAACGGCGTAATAATGAGAATTTTATTCTTGACTCTTTTCTACTATCTACTATCTTACTGTCAATCTACCTCTTTCATCAAAAGCCAAAAGGTTTCAAATAATAAAGTTCTCCTGTATTCAAATGCTATCATGTTTAATGTGGAATGTAGAACATAAAATTTGAAATTTGAAAAATTCCAGAGAAAGAAAAAGGTGATATCATGGGGTGAGTCCACCTCATAATCTGTTTAACTACTCCTTCCTACACACTACGCACAAAACACACATTCCATAGATAAATATACATACATACATGTACATTGCACCTTCAAAGTCCAAGAAATATTTCCCAGTGAAATAATAATTTGCCCACACTCCACACTTTTACAGACATATTGTTATTATCACAGGTAAAATATTTCATTTAGTTTTTTATACTCACTACTCAAGCACATGGATTTCCATATTATTATTACATGTTACTTATTACTACTATATACCAGTTACCAGTACACTTGTTCAAAATACAAAATGGTATAAAGTGTGTCCGTAGTCCGTAGTCCGCTCAAATTTATTATGATTAGCTAATATACGTGTATTTTGTCCGCATATAAAGTTACCAAAGTCCAACTTCCAAAGGAGAAACGGAAAGAAGAAGAGCACCGAGAGAGAGAGAGAGAGAGAGAGAAAAACGAAAGAGTGGCGGTGACGCTTTTTTGGCTTGACTCAGCGGTAGGGCTACCATCCACTATATTCTATACTCATGTGAAATGTTAATCCTTTAAGTATAATCTATGAACGAGATAATTTGTGGATGGATATAACTTACAGCAGTTACAGTAGTAGTGAGCAGTGGTTTGTATCTAAGATTTTTAAGATTACGCATTTCAATCCTTCTCTTCTCCTTTATTCGTATCTGTATACTGAGTATTTTGCACCGTTTAGTATCCAATATATGGACCTGCATGTAGTTTGTATTATGTAGTATCTAAGTTTTAGATGTACACAACTTAATGTACTTTGTATACTCGAGTCTCGAATCGGAATTTTTCTTTTTATTTAACTCTGGTAGCTCCAAACTCCAAATTCCCTCATATCCTGAACTTGCGAGGAATACGCATAAATACGCAGAGAGTGCGTTACATCCTAGAGACTTTTCATAAGTAATAAGTATCTACATTCTACATATTACACGTGTATAGTGTATGAGCAGCGTGTGTTGAAGACAGGGGAGCTATAACTTTTGCAAAAATACGAAAACGAATATGAATACCAGTGCGTTTGTCTGTCTGTCTGTCTGTTCGTGCGGTTTAAGCGATTATTCAAGATTCAAGATTTCTCATCATAACACCTTCTTTCTTTTTCAGATAATAACCTGAATAATAGTTCATAATACGACTTCAGACTACGGTCCCTTTCATGAAGATACGCCTATACAAACGTTTAGCTAAAGATCAAGTACAATATACTACAATACCACGTAAGATGCAACACGTATAAAATGTAAGCTGTTACGCACACAAGGCAAGAAGCAAGGCTTTTGAATTTTGACTTTCCACTGAATGTGCGTAAATACTCTGAACACTGAACACTGAATACTGAATGAAATGCAATACAGAGGTAAAAGGTGAGGTAAGAGGTTTCTATAGCTCTACTGAAAAGTTGGTCGTCTGCTCATTGCTCATCCTCGTGCCTGCTTGCTTTGACTCTGATTCTGTATTCTGTATCTGATGTGTGTCTCTGATTTAGAATACGGAGCCGAGTCAGCCAACATTCTTTATCAGACTTTTGATTTTTGATACATGTATGACTTCTACAAAAAGTGCAGATACTATGTACAATGTATAAATTATGTACAAAGCCAAAAGCCAAAAGAGTCAAGAGTCAAAACGACAAAATTACGTACAAATGAAATACATTGTTGCACTGTGCTGTATTTTATCTGCTAACCACTATATCATAAATACGTTTTCGTTATATGTTATACGTATAATAAAAGAGAACTTCTCAAAGGTACACGGAAAAGAGTGAGCCGGCCGGTATTGAGTTTGGCTATCCATTACATTTCATAATAAAATGCATTTGCATAGTCAAAATGCTACAATATCATATCACGCACGTTACACGTTACACGTTTCATGTTCCATGCTACTCGTATCTCGTGTATATATGAAAATCCAACAACTTTTCACAGAGATTTGCATGTTGTAATAATGTATGCAGTGTGCAGAGTATGTAGGCACATGTATCTGTATTCTGTATTCCAATTACACCAATTACATTTTTAAATTATAGCATAATATGGCTCGGTCATACATTTTACATGTTTTTATTAACTAAATACTGTAGACATCTCCATGTGTTCTCATGTTCCCTTATGTACAAGTTTCTCCTACTCTTTCTTCTTCCTTCATTCCTTGTTTATAGGTGTCAGTTTTGTTACGACACACACAAATCTCACCTTGATCCTTGATTCTTTTCTCCACTGCGTGAATTGAAAACCTTCTCTCTCTCTCGCTCTTTCTCATATTACACATAATATACCTATATTCATTATTCATGTATTTAATATTTCAAATCTAATGAATCTTTAATCTTTTATCGTTTTTTTATCATTTCCCTCTTCTTACAATTATTTCACAAATGGACGTTCAAAAGTGTGTCTATATTCTATATACTGTACACTGTACACAGAGGTTTTTCTATATTACACGCTCTTTTCACTAGAATCTAGGATATATTTATGTACAAAAAAAGAAAATAATAATAATAATATATGGCTGAAAAAACATGTTGCACGTACTATTCAATCATATTTTGATGTTGTCTTGTGACTTGTGGCGTGTGTCGCCTATTCCAAGTAGAAGCCGAAGTCAAAGTCGACAATGAACCTCCTCCTCTTCCTTTTGGATGACGGATCATGATATGATATGTGATGGCGATATTCTTGTTTTATGTTTTAAGTTATTAGTTGGGTTTGATAATAGATGATGCTAAATACTTAATGTATGATTAAATTGCTGTTCTAGTTGTTAGTTTGACTGATGGTGATGATGATCATGATGATGGTTCTGCTGATAATGATACTGACAATGTGAATAAAGAATCATAATGAATCTCTGTTGTTTTCTTGTTTCTTCTGACTTCTGACAAGTCAGTTTCTACATCTTTTGTAATAAGTAATCCAATTTAATTTTGATTTGTGATTTGTAAAGTTCACCAGTTCCATCATGTTAAACTTGTATCACTTGTATCTTTTACTTTTTTATCTTTTATCTTGTATCAAGTTTTTCCTGTAATGTGTATAACTCTGTACTTTATATGTTATATACTTTTGAGATTTTATAGACAGTACAGATAGCAGAGAGACACTGTTAATTCATTCTGGAATATTTTATGTTTTATGTTCTATGGTGAGTGCCACCAGCAAAGTTCTTGTTCATCATTTTGTAAATTATAGATGCAGTCATGTCATAGTCACAGCTCAGGCCAGCATAGTCAAATTCAAAACTATAAAATAAAATGAATTTCCCCTTTTGTTCTTGCAAAGAGAGAGAAAGAGAGAGAGAGAGAGAGGCATATGCACATGTCATGTATTTAAGTGTACATGTAAACACGTGTGTTTAAGTCTAATCGTAAGTTGGTATTAAAAAGCAATTGAATTTTTTTTTCACTCGTGTTTATAGTTGGATTTTTCGATGAGGATGACCACCAGGACGGAAAAGGCAAAAGGGCACCCCCCAATCCAAAATCCAACCACATGCATGTACATTGTACAACATATTCTATTATATAAAACGAAAGCTTATAGTCTATAAGACACACAGGTAAATGTGGACTGTGAATTGTGGAAATCCGTTGATGATGCTCTCTGCTCTTTCCATCCAATTTACAATTACAATTTGCAATTTCACAACCTTCCTCTTCCTGAACCCGGCCGGAATTCAATTCAATTCAATCCCATGCATAGGTATGTATAAAGTATAATGCATGTATGATGTATGATGTACATTGTGCATGTAACATGTTGAATGAATAAAACTTTAATTTTCCATAGAACCGTCCGCATTCTTTATTTTTTGATTTCCCTGTCTCTGTCTCTTGACTCTTGCTGACTGCTGACCAAATAATATTTCCATTCACATTAATGTCAGGAGTCCTCATAGATAATACGTAATAGGTGCGTTCATTTTATTTTATCTTGACCTTTGTACTTTGTACCTGGGATCTGGGATCTTGAATTTTTTGAATTGGATTTTGATATCAAGTTTTACTCTGACAAAACCAAACTACAGTTATAAAGTCTCCTCTTGTGTCTTGTACCTTGCATAATTGGTAATGATGATAGTAGTAGTAATAATAATAATGCTTTGCCGTGTAGTGTCTTTTTAAACTTTTTAAATTGCAAGCGGAAATTGCATCACGTGTACAGTGTACAGTGTACACTGTGCACATAACACATTTACACCTCATTCCAGTCAAGATTCAAGAATCAAGAACAAGCGACAAACAATGGATTGTTTAGGTTGAGAACTTTAGGATTTAGGACTTTGGGAACAGCTGATATTGTGTGACTTTTGATGTTCAATGTTTTTTGACAGTTTGTCGACGAAAATTCCTCAATCTTTTACAATGTGACTAAAGTCTAAAGTGTAAAGTGTGAGGTCTGAGCAATTTGTAGGTGATTTTACATACGTGTGCAAATTTTTTCACACTGCCGAAAGGTATCTATCTGACTGTAGATTCTGTGTTCTCTGTTTATACTTTATACGCATAAATAAAATTTAAAAAAAAAAAAACAAATCATCAACACGCACATTTCTCATTTCTCATACAAATTATCAAGAATTAAGAATCAAGAATCACAGCTTAGTTTTTAAAAAAACGGAGAGGATGTGAAAACTGCGTTGTTTTTTTTGAAGGAATTTCGTGTTACTTGAAATCCGCAATTTTTATACGAGGAGTTTAGATGAGCACCACCAGCATTTTTATTATTATTATTCGTGTTGTGTGTTAAATTGAAGAGGATACATGTGTGGTAAAAATAAGGGTCAGGGGATGTAGATTTTGTCTGGTTCAATCACAAATCACAAGGCTACAGGATCGAATTGAACCAAAACTAAAACGTTGGATTATGTTCTAGCGACCACCGTGAAATCAACAAAAGTATACTTTTAGCACAATAAAACTATCATTGCACAGATTACAGATTACAGATACTTTGATTTTAGTCAACAGTACCAGGCATGTCTCATGTCTCATGTCCTCACCACGGACATGTTTCCAATTTCAAATCCATACTGTACATTGTACATGCGCTTGAATTTTGAATATTCAATATTAGACATTGAAATAAAAATGTTGAGAGCTGCAGAATCCCTTTGACTGTGACTATGAATCGATAAGAGACAAGAGACACGAGAAAAGAGACTGCTTCAATTTACAAAACGGACCATATCATGAACTCTAAAAGTATCTAACAAAACCAAAAAACCAAAGACTTGACATGAAATTCGAGCTGTACATGAGATACTTTTCAAGTATGTTTTATCTGGTGTTGATTGTTGCTACTCTTAAAACGGTTATCCGACTTTTCTGCTTAATACATAATGCTCAATACTACACAGCACACAGACACTGTGCATTATGTATTTTATATTTTGTGTTATGCATAACAGAATCTGGAATAATCGTAAGAATGCAGAGCAGCTAGAGAAACTGAAGTAGACTCTTCTTGAGCTTTGAGCTTGAGTTTTGAGGCTGAAATGAACATGATGATGAAAACACGACGAGGATAGCACTGAAGATAGATACCATCTTACTCCTTTTTTTCTCGTGTTCTATATGAAAAAAAGAAGAGCATTTCAGCGAAACCGTGAACAATCAACTCAATTTTTTACACTTGTCTCATGTCTCATCTCAACACTTCACTTGTATAATGTATAACACATTTTCTGTATCCATTATCCATGTATTTCATGTTGTAGAGGAATTCTTTTTGGTTTAAAACCTCATAGTTCAATACAGTGCTCACGGGAAGTTTATAAAATTATTTTATTTTATAACATTTTACATATTCCAGATTGGTTGATGTGGAGAGGGGGAAATTTCCTAGCTCATTGTTGTCCTGCCTTATTTATCATGTACAATGTACAATGTACACTACTAATTTTTGACAAGCTAGTTTTATGTCCCGCTATTTCTTAACTCTCCAGTCTCGATTTGTACTATGCAAAATGTGAGATGTAAAATATGCATAGGCTATTTAACACAAATTAAACTACAAGGGAATGAACTAGCTGAAATTCGTGGTTCTAAATTTTCTAGTCACTTGATTCTTGATTCTTTAGTAATTTTTGGTAAAGAACGGTGTAATATTGTGCATTATATATTCGAATACTTGTAACTTATAAACAACCACGATTGTAAAATGTAAAAGTAAAAAAGATGTGTTTTTATCTTTTTATATTCTTAAATTGTATCGAGGGCTTTTTTAACACTTGAGACTTGAGGTACCTTTAAACTTTATACTTTAGACTGTTTATTGTTTATTATTTCATTACAAAGCATTTGGTTTTTGTACTGTTTTTTTTATTGTTTATTATGTGATGTTTATAATCTTATTTATCCTTTATTAGTGTAGGATACGTCATCTTTCATGCCATGCTTAGAAGATAGAGGAACGATTAAAGATGAATCACGCTTACGCACGCTCATCTAAATTAACAATTAACCATTATAATTCTTTGGAGAGGATTCCAAATTAATTAATTAGCCGTCCCTTTGTCTACAATTTGAATGCATGTGTCAAGACAGAAATAGTAATTTGACTACACTTTTTTTCAAACAAGGATAATCACACACACCATCACATTATACATATATTTCACAGATAGTTGAATTTAATTCACACGGATGTAACAAAAAACAAGAGATTCACTTTATAATGACGCACGTATACATATATATACAGATATATAGTTCCACAATCCACAATAATTCACAATGAATCCTCCGATTCTTGTTTCTATTGTTCTTACTTATTGTGTAGTGAACCTTGTTACAGAATTTTCCAAACTAATTGTAAGTATAGATATAACATATTTTTCACTATTATTTTCTTGATTCTCGGTGTGTTTTCTAAACGGAGTACACAAGAAAAGATTAAATGTTCTATAGTCTATATCACAGTAAAACAAAAACTTTTAACGCCGAAAAAATAAATACGACAGCACCAAAAACTGAAAAGGATAATAGCTCAACTCGTATGAATTTAAAGCCTTACTGAACAACTTTTGAAAGAATCCGAAAGGGCTCAAATTTGATTTTACATGGAAAAGAAAAAGAGCATTCTCAACTCTAAACTTGTGACTTTGACTCTGACATTTTGTTTCCCATTCTCATAATATTATATGTACACACAAAATATAGAATACAGAGTCTCAACAAGTTGTAAAATGTTCGAATAATCACACAAAAAGAAATATGAAAAATTGTTTATAGTTTATATGCGTTCATATTCTTTACATTTGATATTACGTTTTGTGCGTATTCTTGGTTCTTGATTCTGTTGTATAATTTTTGTTCACAATATATTTTGAATAGTAAAATACATGATATGTACTATGTACAATGCTCAGTGTACAGATTACTGCACAATATTTATTATGTGGTTTTGTGTGTGTGTGTGTGTGTGTACCCAGAACTCAAAACTCAAAACTCACAAATATCTACAACAGATAAAAAAAATGAGTAGATTCTTAGTTGTAAGTTATGATGCTACTGGGATTACGCGATTAGGAGTCTGTTCAAAAGAGTAATTTAAAAAGTAAAAATATGAGAAAGGTGCGAAGTTCATCATCAAATGACTCTTGAGGCTTGACTTTCCTTTCATAAAGAATGAAGAACAATAATATTATGAGTCCTGAAAATGAATATAAATTGTGTTTAAATTTGACTCTGGTTTCTCAACCTCTCTCACCTCCATCCTCAATTCTCAGTTCTCAATCTTCCACTCTCAACTCTCAACTCTCAACCTTTATTATTTACGAGGAGTTTATGCATTAAACATTAAATATACCAGTATAACTCCTAATACATAATAAATGTCGATGCATAAATATTTCAGTACTTTTTCAATATGTACATGCAAAATATTAGTATGCCCTATCAATGTATCCAGTATCCAGAGCTCATTTCATATTTCACTTCACATCAATTTGTTTTAGTGTATAGTCCAAAGTCCAAAACATAACACTATACAATACAAACATAATCTACATGAGCGTAAGAAGATGCACACATTGTATTTTGCATATCATTTTATTTAAGACTCAATTAAATTGGTCTAGAGTTGCTAGAGGAGGATGATGACGATACTAATATGTTCAAGATTCAACATGGGCTATAATACATAATATGACCAGTATGAAGTACAGAAAAAAAGAAAGGATGATCAGCCGGATTCAATCTATACAGTTTGTAATAATCGTTGCATCATGATTTACAACTTGTATCCAAAGTCAAACTGGCACTAACTACTAACATTTCACAGGTGTACATTCTACATTGTACATTGTACATGCATAAACCAATAACTAATGGAGATAAATATGTAATGACGGTACATGGTGAATTTGAATTTGAATGTGATGGAGGATATGCCTAGTTTCAGACTTTACAGAAGAGAGTGAAATGAATGAATGAGAGAGAAAGAACACCTTCCGAAATCACAACAACATAATATAGTACCCATCATACACAAAATACAAAATACAATATGCAAAATATAGCCAGAAAACGCACAGGTAATAATTTCAAATTATATTCCCAGTCATAAAAAACCGGAGTGGTGAGTCAAGACGAGTCAAGTCAGGTAGCGAAAAATTAAATGCAGACAATGAACGAGGTGAGGCCTTTTGATACAAATCATTCTCATTTTCATTCTCACACTTGACCCTCTTTCTTCAATACAACACAAAACACAATATATACAATGCAGGTTACATAAACATATGATATGCATGTATAGACTTGTGAATCATTCTAATGCTTCATTGGTAAATAATAAATAATAAATGGCAAAAAGTGCAAGTGTGTAGACATGTAGATATGCATAATATATAATATATATATATTAAGAGAGGAATAAAGATATATGTATATTATATGTACAAGGATGTATTATGATAAAGGTTATGCAAAGGAAAAATTAACCAATTTCATTTCAAACAAAGCTAATGAATGTCAATATTTCATGGTTTTAAGTTCCAAGCTCTAAGGGAGCGCTTTACACCTTTTTCAGTTTTGCATAATATATTTAATATATTACGTTCCATCTTTCCTATAGTCGAGTTGATATTTGATATTGTGGTAGTGCTCAATTCTTGATACTTTTGACTTTTGATCCTACCGAAATTTATTAAGCAAGTTTAGTCAAGTTCTACGACTACGACTATGACTACGACTACCCGCATGTGTACTATGTAACATGTACTGTGCCAATAATAAATAAGGTGCTTCTGTTCCATGTGGACGAAAGTTCTAGCTGATAGAAGGGGGAAATAAATCATCCCACCTTGACTTTTGCAAACTATAGCAAGCTTTCAAATTATAAATTATGCATATATTTATACATATATATACGAAAAGCTATACCGATAAAATCCATCGGTATCAAAAATCAAAAGACGAATGAAAGTATAAGAGATTGAATGTGTCGGGAAAAGGGCAAAAAAGGATCAAAGCATGAAGCGAAGACCTTCTCAATCTAAATTTCAAAAGGGATTCAATCGCCAAAATGTTCCATTCACCTTGTACTTGGTATGTCTTTGCATTTTTCATACAAGTCAAGTTGTGCGTAAAGTGTAATCTGTAAACACTGAAAGCTGATGAACAATATATTGTTACGTCAACACACGACTTTTTTCGTTGATGAGAGTTTCTCACAGACTCCTTTTTTCTCTTGGTACATAATATATAATATAATACATTGAAAATCATCAGGATGGAATGATTTTCTCATTATAGTGTGATCTAGAGTACAGTGCATATTGAACATTGGGAAAATTTAATCCTACAAAGAAGCTGATACATCTTGAATAAGTTGAATAAAGTAAATTGGAATTTACATGTGTACATTTAAGTGAGCAATCACCATGGCTTGATTTGCTGAAATGTAGAATGTAGAGTAGGTATTTTAGGCTATTAATAATTAGGACGATAAATCTTAAACAGTCACATTAATTTTCGCCTCATTCCCGCGTGAATGCAAGTCATTCTTTTAAATTTATCTTACGAGTCCTGCAATCCAAGAATTTTGTAAAATGTGCTGTAATTTGTAATTTACTTTATTTTTATTCATGTTTCATGTGATTAATTTCTTGGCTGATAATTTATTCCTGTGATTTATGATTCCTCAGTCGGATCAAGTGTTTTTCTTACTATAAAACAGGAAAGATGAATATGGAATACAAAGAACAATGTAAAAGTTTGAGAAAACTATGCAATGAGTAATAAACCTAATTGATCAAAAACCGGAACACATTTTCAATTTCCCAACTTTTGTTTCACTAGGATAGTGACTAGCGAAAATAAATTTCAATCTTCACTTGTTCCGTATGCTACAATAATAATAATAATAATAATAATACTAGCAGTAATTATTATTATTATTACACTTATGTAACTAAACCTATTGTAGTATGATATGAAAACATCCGAGCAATAAATGAGAACACATAAAATATACGAGTAGATACAAGTTAAACATACATGTAAAGTAGGAACAGTAGACGGGTCAGAGTGAAAGTAAATTTCGCGTGCACCGTACATCGTACATCGTACAGTAACAGTTAACAGTACACATGCATGCACTAAACTTTGCGTATATATATGTATTTAAAGACATTAAAAAAAATAAGGAGAACGCCAGAGTTCATCCTCTAAACTCTAAAAAGTCGGTAGTTGGTAGTCGGTACGTTCCAACTCATGTGCTATTCTGGTCTGGAAAGAGTTCAATGGAAGATGAGTCTTGAGTCTTGAGGGAGTGAGGAAGAGAAGAAAAAAATTGCCAGTTTTCAGCTTGAGCAATTCTCAGAGTTTGAATGCAGAACATAGGAACTTACTTATGCGAAT
Source organism: Sminthurinus signatus (assembly GCA_019776565.1). Classification (NCBI taxonomy): domain Eukaryota; kingdom Metazoa; phylum Arthropoda; class Collembola; order Symphypleona; family Katiannidae; genus Sminthurinus; species Sminthurinus signatus. Next base: position 7,079 of record JABASP010002100.1, on the reverse strand, counting down.
GACACAAAACTAATGCCAAGGAATATCTGTGAACAACTAGTGTGTGTAAGTGTACATGATATTCTTGTATTATTATGTGATACATGTTGATGTAAGTATATTAACGTTTATACTTTAGATGTTCTGCAATCATACTTGTATAACGTATATTGTATATGTTTAGAGTATCACTGCTGACTGCATGATGTGTGATATAATCTCAGATCTCAAAATGTATTGCTCTAACACACAAACAGTAATTTTCGTATCTCTCTCTTTTCCCAAGTATAATCTTTTTTCTTCTTTTCAGATATAGATATAGATACGGATGCACAAACATCAAACATATTAAACAGATATAGACACAAATACAGAAGCTCCCGCATGCTGCGAATTTGTCAACAGAGTAAAGGGAATTTTCCTTCCATGTAAATTTGAATGAGCATGTGAATGCGGAATCAATGATTTTCAACTTTTCACAACAAGAGGTTAAAGCCTCCACTGAATATAGAGTGTATAGAGTGTACAATGTATGCTTTTTACGCCTTTCTCTTCCTCTTTTTTCTTTAAGTCTAATAGAGTATTCTATGTGTATAATGTGTACTGTTTCTATTTTCTATATAAAACCTTCTTCTTCTTCCTTCTTCTTATACCTTATACATATAAGTATAATCAGGATAATACGCTCACCATTTCTCACTCAGTCATCTCAGTTACGATACTTTTTCCTCTCCACTCTCGTCCTGTTTTTTCTCTTTTCCTATTGAAACTGAAAGAGAAGAAGTTGTACATTATAAAATATATATAAAGCTTCACTGTTTTAGCTCAGCTTCCTCAACCATACAGTACAAATATCTCTATCGGTCCGTGTACAATGTACACTGTACACTCTGTATTATACTTGTATTCTTGTATACATGTGTGGGGTTTGATCGAAAAGAGAATGATAGCAGGTTGAATAAAAAACGGATACCTATTCTGATATTGTGTGTACACTGTACACTGTACACGATCCAACATCTTGTTCATAGATTCATGCAAAATTAAATGTATGAAGTATTACACAAGTCACAAGTCATCCTTTACCATATAGTTTTAAACCCTAGTACGTTGTACTGTGCTATTCTGTGTCTCTTAGGTTTTCATTCAGAATCTGAATTTCAGACAATATTACGCATTTGGAATTACGCGTAGTAGAATTCGAGACTCGAGCATTATGGAAAAAACCACTGATATCAAAATTCAATATATGTACTACTTATCTAAATTTTGGTGATGGAAGCCTATGTATCTTAAATTTATATAATCGAGAAGTTTTACTGTTCCTCATGATTTAAATGACAAAGTACCTGATGAAAATTAAGGATTTTGAAAAATTCCATGGCGATTTTCAAAGATCGACACAAAATGGATTTTTCGATGTACTAGTAAATAGTAAACGCTTTTACTTTATTTTCATCAAAGGAATCAAACTTAAATTTCTACGTGAATTATACATTGTTTTTTTGTACAATGTTTGATATCTTTTTTTTATTCAAATGCATATATTCTTATTTCGCAATCGAGACGAGACGTTACACGCATTTCGTAATTCGTAATTTACTTTCAGCTTTCAGCGTGTGTGCACTGTATGCAGTGTGCAATGCACATGTGTAAAGTGGAGTAATATCAAGCGTAATTTGATATTGAGCATTCAGAATCATCGAGAATACTGTATCTTGTCCGTTTCACCGGTATCTTGTTTTGTTTCATTTGCTGGAAAATATAAAATGATTTCTTGATATATTTCACTCACTTGTCAGTGAAGGAAAAATGTACGACTCAAAGTGTACCTGTACAAACTAAAAACCATGTATGAGAAAAAGGCCTGGATCAATTGTATTACCTCAAGACTCAAAACTCAAAACTTGAGACTTGAGAATAAAAAGTTTGAATTTATCTCCATCATGTGTTCACAGAGTACAGAGTACAGTGTACACACATGATATTAAACCAGGTGAGGCTTGTCTCAAAGTCCTTCACTTCAGAGCTTGAGCTTCCCGAGTAAATCAGTCATCTCATCAAGAGAGCTTTACAGATTTTCTTATCTCAATGAAATATCCTCGTCAATGAAATTTCCTGTAACTACCAACCAAACATGAAACCAGTTCTACAGTGTATTGGGCTGTGTCTCTAATAGATGCGTTTGGTTTGTCCGGCTCTCCTTTCCTTATGCTCGTGGTGGTGTAAACTGTATAATGTACATACCTAATTTATACACACACTAACTACAGTACAGAGGCCAGAGTACAGCTTGCACTCATGTTCATATTTACTGCACACTACACACTACATCCTCGTCCATTTGGCAGGGAGATAAACTATGCAAATCAAACAAGGCACGTAGTGTAAATGTTTGAGCTTTGAGCAATCAGATTTTCTTCCTCTTCTCTATTAAAGTCTCATCATCCTCAAATTCTACACAAGTTCATGCCATATGTAGATACGTATGACGTATACCGTATACTGTGTACACTATAAACTATAAACACATCACAAATCACACATTCATTATCTTATAAAATGCTATTCAAAATTTAAATAGATAACTTTACTTAATTTACCTTTTCTCCTCCTTTTTAGTTTTACTGTTAAGACCCCAAAATACAAAAGTACCAAAAAAATATACGCATGAAACCGACAGCCAATTTTTTTCTATCACTTTAAGAACAGTTTTTTTAATTTTCATACGAAAGAAGAAATAAGAGAGTGCTGAGAACTAACAACTCATTTCTAATCTGTGAATGTATTTATACACTACATATACCCAGATCGCATATGTAATTAATAAAACAGATTCATTGATATTTTGCCGGAAACTAACTTAAACTGTATTTTAACTTTTTATTCTGATCCCATTTTCATTTGAAATTAATTACTACGCCATACATTTTAGTTTTTAGTAGTTATTACACTCATAGATCTTACTCAAAAGTTCAGTCACTGCCGGATATTTGAATAGTTTTCTTTCTACTTTTATGTCAAAGTCATGACGTGTAGATTCTAGACTTGCACTGCACTTTTTAAATGACAAGATGCACAAGTATTACAATTAACAAGTCCTTTGTCAACACGACCATAATAACAATAATAACAGTTGCACATGCAATGCACAATGTTCAATGTGCAGTCATTAAGAAATTAGCCAACATAATAAACAATCTCAGTTATCTGCTCTACAACTTGCTCCACAGGCATAGGCTTGACTACAAATGTAATAGAAAAATCAAATTCTCCTGCAATTTTATTTAAATACATTTAATGATACTGATTTACAAGGTTATTTCAGTTACTTGGTCGTTAAATGCACCAGCGTTGATGTGCTTCAAATTGTAACCAAATTACTAAATACTTCCAGTTCATCAAAGTTTTATTGGTGCATGAGGAGAGTTCAAATTAATTTAACCTTTACTCTATTCAGTATTCAGTAACCAGTAAACCTTATTATCATTGTTAGTATTTTGTATTTAGTATGTAGATTGACAAAGATCAGTGACAGGTCATCAATTTGGAAGTTGTCACTCTAGCATAAAACTAAAACTGCTCAAATTACCCAAGTATAATTGATGTGCACAGTTCTATAGTAAAGATTAAACATGTTCAAATAGTTTTTGTTACCTATGGCCTTAATTGATCAACAATCTTTTTATATGAATAATGAGCAACGAATAACAAGGAACAAGGAGCATCTACCAAACAGGAAAGATTATTAAAAGTAATTAATATTACAGTGCTCTTAACATTTTCTTCAATGCTTGCCAATTTTTTACTTGTCTAGAATTCGAAAAAGTCGAGTGAAACTAAAGGATACAGGACATGGCGGACTCAATCCAAATAGAAAAAATAAGAGCTAGTAAGTAGCAGACGAAACAAAAGAAAACAAAAAGGGGGAAATGATACATGAAGAGAACAATGAAATAATACAAAACACAATCAATCAATCAATAAAGTCATTAAATAAATGTAGAGTTACTACGAATGATACAAATTGGTTGATTTTTCAACGTATACACACACAAACGTTTTACAATTACATCTACAAATCTTTTTTCCAATTTATGATTTAATAAGCATCGTATTTTCAGAATCTGTAAGTCATTTTACATTAAAAAGGCTTTTCTGAACAGGCACATCATACACCATAGATATCATAGATACATGTAGTACATCTTGGATCATGGGTTTAACATTTAATTTGCAACATGCAATTTGATTACGAATGATACGAATGATTATCAGTGAATCAAGAAACAAGTAGTTTGTAGTTTCTATGCTCCTAGCTACTACTTGGAGTAGTGGAACGGTAGAATGCAAGTATCACGACAATCCTCTACTTCAGTACATAATCAGAATCACATAGTAATCACTTGATGATTTACCTACTATTGAATATTGACTGTATATATTGTATACGAGGATGTGCCTTGTACTTGATGTACTTACTTTATATTTTATACCACAAAGAAGTTTGTTTTGTACACGCCATTAGTATCGTAAATTGTAACTCATAAATTATGGGTGAAAGCCATGATTAAAATTACGTATTTGGTACTTTAATGGATGGATGGATTGTTTCATTGAACTTGATCGCTTCCCCCTCTGTTTATTTACCTCTCCTTGCCTAAAAATAATTGATGCAAACCTCAAATAATGAGTCTAATAATATTATATGTAATATGTAATATGGCTCAAATTGTGGGTTAGACCAAAATATTTAGATAGTAGATAGTGGATAGTAAATACATACATGTGTTTGTGTGGATGATTCAGGAGAAACTAGAGTATATAATCATAATGATGAATGATAAATGATAACTAAGGTAATATGAGTTGTCTCTTTGAAGAAAAAAAAACAGCATTGACTTGGCGAAAAATTGCAAATTGCAAGGTAAAAAAAAAAATAAATTCCTAAAACTTACTTGTCAAGGAATCCTTCAAAATCATCTTGCTGCTCACTGATGGAGGCTTCTAAATCTAGGTAGGTTCCAAAATCTCCATCCTTGTACAACTGCAGTGTGGCATCATCCAACTGTTAAAAAAGAAACAAAAATCATCACATTAAAAATTTTATTTCTTTAAACAAAACCCATATGCTCGCATTCCTTACAAAAGGAATTTTCAAATTCAAAGAGATTTTGAAATTTTGAATCAGTCTCTAGTATTACATGAACTAGAAAGAAGAAAACCCTACGACTACTTCAATTTGCCCTTTTCAAATGTATTCATTTCTTTTCTTTATGTCAAGTTCATTAGAATTTACAACCAAATCTGGTGCAGAGTAAAATCTAAAAGGTGCTACACTCAACACTCAACACTCTACCGTATTTTGTTCCTATGATATTATTTGAAAAATTTTGCATGGTTTATGGATCCGTTTTAATTTACATATTACATATTACCAAGATTGAAGGTGTAATAACATGACTTTGTAACAATCCATTCTCTGAGTTTAATTGAAGGAGCGATGATACCGTAGCCCGAGTACATAGGACATGGACCAGTATTTTTTATTTACATGGGTGTATGTGCGTGTGCATTATAAAAAGTATGTAGAATGTAGAGTGTAGAGAAAGAAAAAAAAAGTTTATGCACGTTTTAGCCCACCTCAACTCATTCAACTTTTCATCAACTTTATTTGAATGGCACCCAGTCTTTCAATGTGCATAAAATATGTATATATGAAAAATATAATATGTACAATGTACACACCACTACCACAAAATACATGTATGTATATTCTAGCACCTTCGACTCTCTTTCCATCATCATCATCATCATCATGAGTATCATATTCTGATGATGGTCTCATCTTGAAGTGGAGAAAAAAAACTCACTTTTCTCTTTATTACATTACAATATCAACTTGAGACTTGAGACTTGAGCCCGGTGGTAATGTAATGTAATGTAATGAGGAAAAACACTTGTTTCTAACACTTGATGTCTATAAACATGATAACATGATACTGCTTTTTCATACATCCCATTTCACTCCTCTCTTTATATCAAACACACAAAACATAAACCAATATCTATACAATAGACTGGACTCACATTTACATGTCCAATATCTAATGTCCATACAACGGTAATAAAAAGTAGCTGCATAATATTTAATATAATATGTATGATGTAGAAAAAATCTGTATCCGTCCGGAAACCATAACATGAATCGAAGATTTTATACATTTTATATAAAGCTACATACTACATGCAATTTTCGATAAAAAAATACATAGTACTGTTCAAAATTTTCATTGGCAATTGGCATTGTTAAAGAAAAATATTTCATTTTGTTCCATTAATCTTTTGTATTTTGTGGCATAAATCAGAATCAGAAATCCACATCTAAATCTTAATCAGCTCGTTCAAACTTTTTCAAACACTGCATACTTCATACTTCATACAGTACAAAAAGAAGAGGATGTATTTACTTCACATTTTATCAATGTTTTGAGTTGTGAGACAATTTTTTGCACTGATGTAGTTACACTGAATTAAAAACATTGTGTTTTTTTTTGTACTGTAAGTATGTTTAATGTATAGTATAATATAATGTACAGATGTCTATGTACTCTACCTTGTTTTCAGGCATGTTTTCCCTCCACCTGTACACGAAACTTAAAAATCACCTTGAGGACGTTTCATGACCGTCGTGAAACTGTCTTGACAAATATTATGCACGAGATAGATGGATTTATAATGAGGAGATGAGGAGTAACAATAATAGCTCTAATAATCACACAAAAGCCTCAATCTTCTGTCCTTAGTCCTTTTACAATTTTTAATTTTTACTTCATTGTTACTGTTACTGTATCCTCCACTAACACACTACCCACTGCCCACTAGATACTAGATACTATAGACACTAGACACTAGACAATCAACACACAATACCAAATAACCATTGGCCGTAAACTGTAATGAAATTTAGCTAGATTTAGCTCACCTACCGTTCTTCCAATTTCCAACATCAAACTTGCAACTTACAACGTACAACTACTTGACCAGTAAGATAAATGAAACGATAAATATAAAATATAATAAAGAAGATAAAGATGATC
>JABASP010002099.1:0-22747 GCA_019776565.1 Sminthurinus signatus | reverse complement strand
TACTAAAGGAATTCAATTCCTAAAAATACCTATTGAAAGAAAACTATTCTCTCTACATCATGAAAAGCAGTTGACCCTGTCTTGATTCTTGGTGGGTGTAAAAAAAGGAGGAAAAGGAGTAAAGAAGCAAAAAAGAAAAGAGTTAAAACTGAATGTAAAATTTGGAAATGAGAGAAGTTTAAGATAAGAAATAAGAAACAAGGAACAGAATATACAGAAGATACTTCAAGAAAAGCTACTTCATACGTATATGTATAATAGATAGAAAATAGGAGAAAAGTAAGTAAAAGAATGAAGAATTTCCTATCCGTGAGAAAATCAGTCTTTGGCGACGACCACGCGTCATATAGGCGTAGATATGTTATGTATTATGTACAATGTACAATGCACTCTGTACACCCGAGATTCCATACCACACTACTGGAGAAATATTATGTCTTGTGTCTTCCTACTGTCTCATTTACTGTGTGTATAGTGTATACTGTATACTGTATACCTTTCATCTTCTACTAATTTCCCTTTCGTTTCCCTATCCTCACAAAAAACAAAACTAAGGAGACTATTTGTTCATCTTGAAAAAGTAAATACTTTTAACTTTTGGTTTCCTCACAAACAGGGAAAAAAAGAAACGACATCCTTTTTCAGTCTCCAGTCTCCAGCTCATGTTCAATTTCCAATGTTCATTCATTGTTTATAGTTTATACTGTAACCTTTTACAACTTTACACAGACTAAAATAAAAACTTGCTTTATTTCTGCTGGTAAAAAATGTACAGTTCTTTTGCACTCTCGGCACTACAGTCTTAAGATGCTCCATAATATTATTTGAAGTGTGGTTTTTGTTCTTTATTAATTCACTGCGAGCATATTCATGTCAACCATAATTATTGTATCAAGTTACACACCGACACTTCATTCATTTTATCAGTATGTGTACAGTGTACAAGGTATATTTATTATTTATGTGTCGTCAAAATAAAAAAGAATGATGATACGTACAGTGTACAGGATTAAAGATTAAAGGTTTTGTATTATTATTATGTGCAACCTATTTAGAATTCTTAGACCAAAGATGTTTCAGTAATAGAAATAAGGACAAACACTTATAATAAGAAAGAGAGAGATTAAAAACGTGTTTTATTTGGGTGGGTAAACTAATGTGAAAGGATAATAAAAAAGTAGGTATGACAGCTTACCGGATAGAGATCGATCACAAGGGCAGTCGGAAACTTGACCAGAGCCACATGCTTTTGTCACTGAATAAGTTACGCCGGCCGTTGTAATTGCATAGACGAAAGCAGATTCTCTTGTATCTAGAATATATAAAATAAAAACCCAATAAATAATCAAGTAAATTGCATTACGCGCACCACCAAACAACATCAACATCAACATCAACATGAACAACAACAAATTCAAGACTAATGGTAATAATAATTTTATTGTCGTCTGTACATCATCTCTCCATTTACCATGTTCATCCAACTCATTTTTATTGATAAGTACATAGTGCATAGTGCATAGATAATGCGATAAGTCATACATTCTACATTTTACATTCTACATCCTACACACAAAATTCAATAATATTGAATACAAGTAAATTTTAATGTAAAAATACATGCACAAATGAATACTGCATACTGCATAAAGAATACAGAAGAAAAGTGCACTCTGTGTGATCTGTGATCTTCGTGAGCAAGTGTCTTTTTACTTTTGAGAATTTTGATTAATTTATGCACTTTTTGTACCATTTATCGTTATCACTTTTAGCTCCATCAACCTTTTCACAGGTGCAAAAATTTCATGAGCAATGCACAACAGTCAACAGTACAAAGTACAATGTATGAGTATGTGTGAGTGTAAACGCAAATTTAAAATCCAAATAAATATATACATGTATCTATGCATAAGAGCATGAAAAGAAGAAGTATGAGAAGAAGAAGAAAAAGGAGTGAACACGAATGCAATTCCGCTGACAGATAACAAAATAAAATAAAATAAACCTGCTGTCCCTCTGACAAAAGAAACAAGAGAGAAAGAGGAGAGGAGATCAACAATCTCCATGCGATAACCTTTCATTTCATGACTTTCATTGACGGTTTCCATTTCCAATACAAATTATGTATCATGTAGTATGGTTTGAAAAAATATTTCAGCGTTTAAAACTTGCACACGTATTGACTATTGACAAGTCAAAAAGTAAAAAGTTCCTACATCATGTTTATATTACACGTAGAGTACGTTGCAAAATACGTTGCAATTTATAAAATGAGAATGGACCGTTTGTGAATGAATCATCCCTAATAATAATTTAAAATAATGTAAAGTGTAATTTAGAATTCTGCTCATTGAGCATCTTCCTTTTGCGCATCATTATCATATTTATTGTGGAAATCATGAGGTAATAAAATTTTACATTTACTACAAGATTTCCTGTAAGAATTAAACATTAAACATTGTATGCCGTATGTAGAATGTAGAGCCGGCAACTTATGTATCTATACTTATTCCGTTCAAGAACTGGATTTTAAAATTTGCATGCATCCATGTTTTATACTTTACACGTCAGTTCTACATTTTATTTTTATTTCCATACCGATTGACAGTAACTGTGCTTATTAGCATAAACGCTCCTTTAAGTTTTATTTTCTAGCTCTAGGATCTAGAGTTGCAATGGAAAATGAGGAGCTGGGAATTGAAACTACCTCAATACTCAATACTCAATAAGGAATACATATTACTTATTCAATATCCACATAATCACATACACTTAACAGATTCAATCAAAGATACAAAGTAATGGAGCTACCCTTCTTTTTTTGCATTAAAATAATTTTTCTTTCTCCTTTATTTTTTTGTAAACACAAAACATGAGCTTAAATTGCCAGTTGCCAGTAAAAGCTATTGTATAGCAGAATTACCCTCTTTTTACCAAACAAAGCGCTTGACTCTTGATTCTTGATGTAAATCAACAAATTGATAAAAATTTGGATTATATGGGAATGACAAAATTGTTGTCAATACAAATGGAAAGATAATAAAGGAGAAATAAAAAAATAAAATAACCAGGATGCAAAAGTATGTAAAGTGGAATATTTTCAATGTACATACATTGCACAGTTAGCACAAATTCCTTGCCATTGATATTGACTCTTGAATCTTGAATGAAAAAGATACCTATGAGAATTGAGCTATGCATTGGAATCGAGCGGAATAAAAAAAACTTTTAGATTTGAATTTAGAATTTACAACAAATCTACCTTCTTGCACGATCTCGCCATTACCCTTCTTAATAAATCTCCGAAAAATATGTATACACAGTACACTTGTTCATGTAGTTTATGTATTTATTTGTATGTGTATGTGTGCTGTTTGATGTGTGCTGTGATGAGTAAAACAGTGCAGTACACTCCTTGGTTTTCATTTTGTACGACTGCAATAAATTGAGGTGAGGATCAAAGAAGAAGAAAGAAAAAACATGATAATAATAATGATACTGATGATTGCTTACCGAGTACCGAGTACCGAGCTTTGATTATTATAATGGGAAATGTATCCGTCTATTAAATTGCAATACATTATCTATACATTTTCCTATTATGTATCTTTTGTATTACGTACTTCTAATGATATTATTCTCATTTCTTGTACATTTTCTATCTTCTCTCAACCTCATCTCATCTCATCTGATTGTGAGCAGAAAGAGTGAATAGTAAATAGTGAATGAAACGTACAGCCGAAGAAGAGAAGGACATAAAAATGAGATTTTTGTAGTATATTATGAATACAATGGCATAAAACAGCAAGTCAAGTGTAGTGATAAAGATGTACAATATAAAATACAAAATATACAGCATACAGGGCTCGGTATTCGGTATTTGGTATAGTGTTACATGTACAAGTGGACTACGTACGTTTGAACGAAAAAAACTAAAGGAAAAGGAAGCATGTACATAAATTACATTTGGAGAAATTCGTGTTCAAGAAATATAGATACTTGCACAGAAAGAGAGAAAGAGAGAAAGAGAGATAGATAATACAGAATACAGAATACAGAGTACAGACGGTGGAACTGACGAGTGCAATAAAAACTTCATCAAAGGGATCTTTGAAACTCGACGGCCATGTTATGTAAGATTTACAGACATAGAAACAGACAGGCAGTGTCTTAATACTTTGCCTTCTCTTCCTGCCCTGTGCTGCTGATTCTTGAGTCTTGAGTCTTGATTCTGATTCTGATTTTGAATCTGAATCTGATGATGTTCTGGTTTGTTCTCTGGTGTACCTATGTGTGTGTGTATGTTTGTGTGCAAAGTGTAATGTAAAAAAAGGTAGGAAGTTAAAGTTAAAGGTCCATGTAAAATGTAGAATGTAGCATGTAGAAAAATCAAATAGACCAATAACATATATATTATAGATGGACCCCCTCGGAGTCTCGAGTCTCATGACAGGTAGGATGACATTGCCATTACCTCTATTACTAGTGAGTTATATGTACTGGACTCTGGACTCTGGACTCTTCCTCTTTCCTATGTATGATATGTATGATGTCTTTCTCTCCCTTGTCCCTTGCTCTTTCAAATTATCCTCATTTTGTCATTCATTCCTGGTTTCTAGTTTCTTTTTGTCCTTTTAGCTCAAACCGTGGAGGTACTTTACTACATTATATTATTATTATTATTACATGTTCCATACATACTTGTGTATTTTCTCTACAAACTTTTGCGTCTGACTTGCGACTCTTCCTTTCATTGATAACATTTTTTCTATGCAGTATGTAGTTTGTAGTTTGTAGCACATACATAAATATGATTCAGACACTGCTGCTGTGTCCCCCACGTTGGAAACAAAAGGTAATAACAAATATGTAGCTTTGTATGATGCATTGTGAATTGTGAACTGTCCACTGTCTGTGTCTTGGTCATGACATTAACAAATAACAAAGCGTGAAGTCATAGACATTCCCGTTCTAAATTTTTGTACAAATAACCCATAGAAAATATACGAATATACAGCCCATAACAATACCATAACTATAAAAATACTGTTGATTTTTTGACGATTCACTCACTCACTTACTTTGTAAGTCGTTCCAATTCCCTTTTCTTTTCCTTCACCCTTCAAATTGTCAAATGTCAGTCCTCGATAATACTCAATGCTCAAAATGCTCAACTCAAAAACTCAAAAGTGAGCTCAACAGGTCAACGGTAATATCAATGATAGCAGGTTGAGCGAGACAAATTTGAGATATACATCAACACATTCTCACCCTCAACCATCAACCCTCAACCCCAATGAACTGGAATGAAATGAAATGGAATAGAATGACCAAAAACCAACCACTGGACATTAAGATATCTATAAGCCTATTTGTTGTAAATTAACTGCTCCTGCTGATACTGTCGACGGACATGCAGTCCCATCATCACCGTCATCATTGTTATTATCATCCCTAAAGCTAACAGTAACTGCTACTATAATCCACTACTTTTTCTTATATTATATGTATTTATTTTATGGTCCAGCATCCAAAATTTAAGCTCTGACACTAACGTAATTTCTTTTATCACTTATCGCTCATTTGATATGTACAATATTTATGTGTTGTGGAAACGGAATAAAGAAGGATAAAAAGAAGCTCCTACGTTTTATTTACCTATTTAGATATTACGCGTAATTATCAATCAGCTCGCATAATAATACATTATTATTTATTATTATGAAGGAATAGCTTTTAATTTTTCTTTTGTACTGTTATTGTCTTTTGTTTGTGTTATTGTATTTTTCATAGATATGATATAATATAATTCTATTTAGTATGTAGTATCCAAGTAAAAGAAGAGGAATGGTTAGTTAGCTTTTGCTGTGGTTGTGGTTGTTGTCATTGTCATTGTCAATGTCAAGAGTCAAGAGAAATGCTAATGTGGATGCTAAATACTCCATATTCATTGTGTGTGATGAGCTGTGGCTGTAATCTGCATACTACATAGATTCATGTACACTCTACATAAACACTCAGACATATTAAACACATTTGAAGAATATCTACAGATTTGATAAGTGATTGACGACGACCAAGTGAAAAGAAGAAGAAGAAGGAGAAGCTGTAAACGGCTTTTTAAGTTGTACCACCACCACAACCACCACCACCAACCAACAGTACAAGTTTTTCAGTGAGTGTGATATGTAATAGTGGGGAAGATTGAGTATGTTTACTTTCCTCCTTACCCGTCTTGTGACTTGTGATTATGTCCTGTCCACTGTGCACTGTCCACTGTACACTGTACAAGTATTGTAGTGGACTGTGGATGTGTGTCTTTGTGACAGAAATGAATGGAAGATAAAGTGGGGAGTATGTTGGATGTTGGGATGTGGGTTGATTAGTAATGTAGGTAGCTAGGTAGAGTTTGACAGAATTATCAGCACCTGATTCCTCTCATCAATTTGTTCAATGTGCATATAATACTCTATAATCTGTAATATAATAAGGATACTCAGGCTATACGACAGATGGATCGATAGATAGATCGAGATGAATAGATGGATGGACAAAACAAAAGTCGGGTTCATTTCCATTCTTTTCTCTTTCATTTGTTTCGATCTAGTCTTCTGTTTTTTTCTCTTCTTCTTGTCTTCTTTTTGGTCAAGCCAAGCCAAGCCAAGAAGTGAGGAGTGAGCAGTGCTGAAGGTTGTCATCAACAGCACTGTAATATGTATTTAATATGTACTTGTTTATCTCTGTCTTGTGTGGAGTGCGGATGAGTCTGTGTTGTAAGAAGCCAAGAGATATCCTACAAGATATTCCTATCTCCTCAATCCTGACTCCTGACGACCTACCGGCTTACAGAACGATTCTCAATTCTCAATGTTTTCTACCTGTTCCTTGTGTGTCTTGAGTCTTGAGTTTGGAGTGTTCTCTATCTCTGATTTTGTACAGGGAAAAGCTGTATGTTGTACACACATAAGGTATAATACGTGTAGATTGGACATGTATGTAGTATGTAGGTGTGTGTCGTCTACCTATCTATCTACTATCTACTATCTACCTACCTACCTCATACACAATACAATACAATACAGGATACACACCAAACTGTCTCTTCTTCTTGTTCCTCCTTTTCTTTCTTACTTCTTCACTTACTTTATGGTACTGAGTACAGAGACGGAGACAGAGAAAGAGAGAAAGAGAGAAAGAGATAGCCGTTGTGTGGAGTTGAGAAGATTTACGGCTGGATGACTTGTCAGCAGCAACTCAGTTCCCACGGTGGTTCTACAGCTCGACGGCTCTCTACAACAACTTACAACATACAACTACTACACAAACACGTACACATACACAAGTCCATAATGGATATGCAATCTACCACTCTTTTTACCTTTTTTCCCAAACGACAGGTCATTGTCATGCACACTTTGTCAAATATACTTATTCACTCACTCACGCAGTCACTCACTCAATCCTCAATCCTCTACATTCTAAATTCTACATTCTACATACATGTATGATAAAACAGTACAGGAGATGGACATAAATACCCTCGCTCCTTCTTTTTCTTTCTTTCTCCCTCTTCCTCCTTATATTCCTGTCTTTCTTTAGTTCTTTCTTTCACATTGATCATGTGATGAATAGAAAAGGCCCACTGATTACTAATCACTAATCACTGATAGATGAAGAGATAGCATTTTGTGTGCAAAAAAAACTTGGACAAGTTGCAAATGATCAAGTACAAATTAATCCCAAGATTTTGGAAAAGATCCTCATAGTGTAGTGCAAAAAATCAGGAATGATATATTATTTATTATTAGTTGTTTTTAAGAGAAACATTAAAATTCTGGAGATACAAAAGCAATGTAATGGAACAGGTACAAAACAGTTAAAAATTCTGCAAAAAGGAGAGAAAAAGAGGTAGGATGAAAGTAAAACGTCTAAATTTATATTCGCCCAGGCTTTTACACGTGTGTACAGTGTACAAACTATACAAGCTTTGCCACTTGCAATGTACAATGTACTGCTTAGTGAGAGCAGTCAGTGGGAAAGCGAAGGATGAAAAATAAGAAGAAAGAATGGACTGGGTGAGATAGTAATAAAAAAATAGTTTATTTTACGACGGTTCATAAACTCATGATGATTGTCCATTTACACGACACTTTTTTTTCATACTGCTCGGGAGGTCTGCATTCAAATCATAGGTAAATTATTTACTACATAACCTTGGCTATTGGCATTGGCTATTGGTTGTTTGAGCAGTGAGGAGTGAGCAGTCACCTGGTGTAAAAATCATTTAAATTCTCCAGTAAATAACAAAAGGTGATGTAAATTACACAAGTGTGTAAAAAAGGAAGAGACCATTAACTCGACCAAATTAAGTTTTTACCAGGTTTTGAGATGGGAACACTGAACACCGAACACTGAACACTGTCAAGCTTCAACCTCCTCTTGCCTCTTGCAAATAAAAAAGGACCCTTTTCTAAACAGTCATTACGTTATTACATTTTCCCGTCCCTTTCCTTTCTTCTCACTTGTAAATTCTAAATAGTCAAGTGGTTATTATTTACTATTTACTATAGCTCAAGTTTTTGCTCAATTATTGAACAACAAAAGATACAATAGTTACCTCACTATGTAACATATAACTATACTTTTCTTGGCAGAAAAAGTAGATTCTCTTGCTCATTTTTCATTTGGTAATGGTCAACAATTGTTATTGTTATTTGTTGTTGGTAAATTGAATGTGTGGATTGTAGATTGTGGATACTTGTGATATAAATGATATTGGATGTGGGACAATGACAAATTTTATGATATAATACAAATACTAAAGTAAAAATTACTGTAGATTTTAGTGACAAGTTATTTATTCCCAGCTCAAAAACTTTTTAAAAAGCTATTCGTAATCTTGAACTAATGAACGAATAAAACAAGAAGCCAAAAATTCTATTAAAATAAGTATTCAAAGTACTTTTTATAAACGGAAACATGTGTGTACTTTCTCCTCCAAATGTGTGCTTTTATATACTTTTGAAGTCTATTTCTCTGTGTATGGATTCGCATGACTCATGAATGCATCTGAAAAAGTAACAGCCTAGAAAGCAGAGATAAAATGGTAAAGGGTAACTAACCTCTAGATAATATACGACGAATACTTCTTGGAAGAGCAGAGCAGTTCCAATGTCTATTTCGAAATTGAAATGCACACTCGGTGGTGGCCAGTTGAGCACCTACTGTGGCCTGTTGGATTAAATCTGGTTCTTTGGTGCAAAAACTGTGTACTTTTCTTCGATGACGTCCCAACCCTCCCACATTTTTCCCCGGCACTATAAAATTCATAGACATTTTGGAGTTTTCTTGAAATTTTCGTCCTTTCCGACAAATCCGGGCGGGATCAACGAGTAAATGACCAGAGTACTCTGTTCCTCTAAAATAAAACAAAGTAAAATAAACAAAACATTACAAAATCATATTATAAATAATTTGCATAATTTTTTTTGCTTATTCAGCTGTACAAGCTGCACTGCTTTTGTATGTACTATGTACTATGTGCGTCATAAGCCTAAGAACGTCATACGTTTACCTGTTAATAGTTAATAATAAAAAGTTCAGTCGCCTCAAAAAAAGAAGAAGAGTAACCCATTTGTTTTACAAAACAACACACACCTTCAACTTCTAATGTTCATGATAATTCTAAATCTAAATTTGATGTTTTGGCAGCTATACTTAATATTTTAAGATATATAAGATATAAATATAAACCGCAGACTCTGTTTTACTTTTCACAAAGATAAATAATGGGTAGAGAGAAGAGATCAACGACTTTTAGATAGTAAATAGCTATTCATAATAACTTATCAATTATGTACCACAACTGTGGATGATCAATGAGCAAAAAGACCAAAGTTAGTCTAAAGTTGGAGGGGAAAGGAAAAGGAAATGGATCATTTTGATTTTTCAATAAACAAACGTTTATAACGAAAACGAGTAGCAACAAATTTAAACAATACTCAGAAAAAAATGCTATTATGTAAATGTTATTTATTTATTATTTATTTACATATGAATGAAAATATGAATACATGGGGTAACTTTGAAAAGCTTGTGGTTAAAAACCCTCCTTATTTTACAGACCCACATTACACATTACCAGTTACAAGTTACACATTATACATACAAATCTAACTAATGTGTATATAAATATTTTATCTACAACTCTACAAGTTAAAATGCACACTCTCCTCACTCCTAACTCCTAACTCCTGACATGAAGGAAAGTACTCGAGAAAGTTTTTTTTCCCTACGAGAGAGTCAAGAGTTATGATATGACATGTTTTTCTAAGCGTGCTGTAATCATTTCGTTGTAATACATGTACTATGTACTGTATAAGTATGCATAATGCATGTATGTATGTGTGTTTGCGTACATGGGGAAAATATGAATATCCATGTGAAAAAAATATAAAAATAAAACGTATGCGTATGCTTACTAAAAGAGAAGAGAGAGGAGAGAGCAGACTCATGCCAGGACTCACTTAGGAGAAGGAGAGAGTAGAGAATAAGTACATATGACATGAAATATACATGAGTGCCGAGTTGAGAGCTGAGAGTTAAGAGTTGAGCGTTGGGAGTTGGGAACCAAAAAGTATCAATGTGTGTGATCTTGGGCTTGATGGTTGATTGAAATAAAGAATGAGGACGAGTAATGGAACAAGAACAAGAACAAGTAGAAGAATAAGAAGAGCGTATATGTGAAGGATGGGAGAGAATCTAGAATCTAGAATCTAATAAGTAAAGTGAGTAAGGAGTTTACAAAGATCGGACAGAGAAAGACAGAGAGAGAGAGAGAGTGAAAAGGAAGCAGAAATATACATAGGAAATCACATGTACATTGTACATAGACATACCTCAGAGAATTTCTCTACCGGGACTACCTCTTGGATTTACACAATACACAATGTTTTAGTCAGACTGATTTTGACTCTACTGTGTGTCTGAGCCCAATTCCAAAATCCAAATCCAAATACCAAATACCTATAAATTGGTATACTTTACTAGTTGTTCTTCTTCTCCTTCTCTTTTCTTTTAGTATATTACATATTACATATGGACATACAATTGATGTGGACGTTACTTTTAGGTGAGTTTTCTTTTGGGTATCTATACTCTCTCTCTCTCTCTCTGTCTCTCTCTCTTTGGATCGTAAATTGTTTCTGGGGTAAACATTTGTCTTAAGAAAATATGTGAAGATTTCCACTCACTTGTGTTTATATCATTAATCAGATAGAGAAGAGAATCAGTCTTCTTTCCTGGATTCCTACTCCTCATCTTCCAGTTTTCCTCTCCACACTCTACAGTCTACACTCTTTACTCTGTACATTGTACTTTATACTTTGTACATACAACTGCCCTTTTCATTTTCATTTTCGTTTCATTCTCCATTCTCTTCCTCTGGTCCATATTCCTGTCTACTGCCTATTCTATTCTCTTGCTCAACATTTTATTCACAATTCTATCTGTACTCACATTCTACATTGTACATAGTTTCAGTTTCAGTCTCCATTTCAATTTCAACCTTCTCAAAAGTCTGGACCAAAATCAGCCTTTCAAACTCTCAATACAATATACAATACACAATACACCACACAAAACCTTCATCATGAAACGGAAGAAGAATATAATGTTGTTGATGAGGCTGAAGATGATGATCATCATCCTCCTCATCTTGTTGGTCTTCGTGTACACATGGAAAATATAACAGGAACTACATTTTTTTAATTTAGATAAGCCAAAAGTCAAAAGTCAAACGAATGAAAGGAGAAGAAGGGGGGAAAATTCCAAGTCTTAAATAAATGCTTTGGTCCTACATCAACATTATGAACATGAACATGAGCATGAACACATGAACACATGAACACATGAACCATAGGTTAAACGCTCAGTCATAATTAAGTATAATAATAGACTTGGAGAGCTTTCCCTCTCCTTTCCGTTTCATTGATGAAACATTATGGAAAAATCAAGGCTAGACAAAGTCTCAGCTCAAAAAAACTCTAAACTCAAAAATCTCTCGTCTATTCTATTTGATCGAAATTTAGAATTTAAAAGATGAAAAAGTTTTTGAGGATAAGAAACTTTATCTTGGTTTTTATTGTAAACCTTTAAGTACTAAAATATTCAACTTCTGGATTCTGGATGTATATAAATGTATTTGAATTCATGTAAATTCAACCCTCCATAAAAACAATGCTCATTTTATTTCACCAACCTCTGGAAATTTGAGACAGATGAAAGATGAATGATGACTGGGCTTGAAATGACAAGTTGACGAGACAAATTAAATAAAAACCTTTTACTTTTACTTGTACAATGCAAAACTGTAAATGATATAGCGAGATGCAATGAAATTACTATTTACTCGCGCGTGCAAAGTCAATCTGGAATTTTGAGATAGTATGAACTTTTCGTATACAGGAGCAAAAAGCTCCTCTTCAAATAATAAACTACGTATACGCTTTACGTAATAAATAAAAGAGAGAGAAAGAGAGAGAAGAGAGTGAGTTCGCGTATAGCTCTAAAGTTCACAGCTGCTCTAATTTCAATTCTAGATACACTCGAGTGACATATATAAGGAGAAATTGGAATCCTTCTTGACTTTTATACTCACAAAACATTGAAATTCAATCAGTGGAATTGTAATATATCACTCAAATGCGTCCCATCCAATCCTCGTAAAATATACACGCTAAAATTAGTTGTTCCTTTTTCGTAAAATTCCTGCGTATAAAATTATAATTAACAACTAAAAGTTATGATTGTCTTAATACTACTGATTTATTACGAGTATTATTTCATACTTTACGTTGAACTTCTTATCATCAGCTGTTTAAACGCTAGACTTAAAAACAACCTAAAAAAGCCTTAGTATTTCAATATTACTTGAATAAACTTTGTAAAGTGTATAACATTTAAATGGCAGAATAGTATACAACGAGTTACTTTTGCCTATCACTATTCTTCAATGAAAAGAATGTCACTGTACAATTCAAATAATACATGTTTTGATGAAGTATGAAGTATGAAGCACCGTGTAGAAAAATTCAATTTACATGAAACAATGAACGTGTTTTAACTAATACATTGAAATTTTCTCCGGTATATCCATTCACACTCAAGACTCAAGACTCTACACAAAAGTATTATTAAAATTGTCCATTCCACATATATGCAACAAATAAAAAGGACGAGATTTTAAGCCCTATACTCCGTACTACAATAATACATTAGACGTGGCGAATAATACAGTATGAAAAAGAAAAAAGAGAAGCGGGCCTGACATATGCATGACACACATCGTCTATCGTCTTTCAATTTTCAATCTATAGAAAAAAAACTAAATACAACAAGTGAGGTTTTGTGTGTTTGTCTGGTGCCATAAGTGAAAAGTGCAGGACGTATAAGGTTAGACGGATGGAGGATGGAGCACACGTTCTCTTAATTCTTTTTAATGCGGTAAATTTTCATGGCGTGGGCAGAAGACCAAGAAAAAAAAAGAAGCCAGGTGAGAAATCTTAACCAAATGGAAACCAAAACCAAAACCAGAACCAACAGCAAATCAAACTAAAGCCGAAGGATCAAGAGACCGTAAGATGAAAGAACGAAGACGAAAAAAAACTATACACAATGTACAATATACAATGACGAACAACGGAATTGCGACAATAATAATTACCCCCCCATTCCATCATTTTTCACCAACTCCATGCCAAGAAACTTGTGTATTATGTTCCTCTATAATAACGTATTTTACATGCCTTTTCAAAGGATTACATAAGAAATTTATTTAGGATTTACATCTCTCGTCATTGATCAGTCTTTTCTGGTCTCACTGTAATATGTATAAAAACAATAATAGTTTTCTTTTAACCTTCTTTTAATCTTGGTTCCCTGTTTCCTAGTTTAGATAATTATAGAATAATTAATGAATATTTGATATTTTAAAATGTGAATAAAAGTTGTCTCTTTACTTTCTAAAAGTGTAAGTCAAACGCACTCACGTACAGGATTGTTATATTAAATTTTTTATGCAAGTCTGAATCTGAATTCAAATATTTTATAGCTCACGAAAAAAAGTTTCAATAATATTTTTTTTACATTTTGATTACAGTTTACGGGTTTACAATAAATAAATAGTGTGAACAAGTATATGTAAAGCTAAGATCTGAGATTGGTTTGGTTTCTATTTTCTATCTATTTTTCTACTTTATGTATTACATATGTAGTTGATATGCCTGAAGGGTTTTTTAGTTAAATTTTTCTATTTGAATGGTTGTCATCAGACTTTTTTCTTCCTTTCTATCTTTCTATCTATCTATCCACTATCTACCTATCCATGTCCTTCCATCTCTCTTTCGTAAAATATTTTCAAAGTTATAAATGAAAAGGGGGAAGATGGAGATAGAGAAAGAGAAAGAAATTGACCTCTTGTCATCTTTCTTTCTCCTTGCATGAAAACGTACATAACTTTTCTAATATATTTACTACCTTCTCATTCCAAATTGTAAATGTAAATGGTAAATGCTGCAGATCTTGTACGTATAGTTTATGACGTGCTCTCTTCTTCTTTCTTCCTTCTCCATCATCTGTACAATGTACAATGTACAATGTACAATGTACGCTGTACTCTGTACTCTGTACAATTCCATTAAGGTAGTTATGTCTAACATTACTATTAAATCTATCTCGCTCTCACCCAATATGCATTTCGAATTGAACTTGAACTTGGACTTGAATGTAGTCTTAATACATACAGTATTACATGGATATGGATATTACTCCTTGGGCTAACTCTGTTTTTTTTTCAAACTATTTTAGAATCCAGGGAGAAAGATTATTAGCTTATTAACTTTACCTTGCCTCAAATATATGTGTACCTTAGTTGTATAATATATTAAGTATTGTGTATAATATGTACATTGCACAGGTACATTGGACTCAAACTTATGGACTCATAATTTTTCTGACTAGGTTTAATCCTTCTTCTATACTCCTCACTCTTCACTCTTCAAGTCCAAGCCTTTGCTCATGAAGCAAAGTGAAAAATGAGAGATGAAAAGGTGTTTAAATGTTTAAAACTAAGTATGTTTTTTTCCACACTGTGTCTGTCTGATATTGTACATTTTATATTGTATTGTATATTGTATTGTATATTGTACATTGCATATTGTGATACCTTGTCCATATTTGTCCTTAGACTAAACATGTATTCACAATTCACAGTTTAGCTAACAAACAAACAATTATTATTATCCACAATCCACAACCAGCAGCAACAACTCTTGCACTCTTGTATTAAAAAGGAATTGAAAGCTATATACACATGTACATTATACTTATGTCATGAACCTTGGTCACAATTACATACATACACATTACAGGTATTACACATGTGGACATTATACACAATACACGTTACAAACTACAAAGTCTTCAGTAGTCAGTAGTTGAGAGTAAAGAGCTTTGAGTGCGTACTACGTGGATTTGTGGGGAACCGTATTTATCATGCATGCCTTTGCTTCAGTCTAGAGTCTTGAAAAGTACAGAATAACATGATACTGTGTACTTCATTTGCTTCAGTTCATTTTCATCCGCCCGTCCGTCCATTCGTCCAACGAATGCTCAACTCAACTCAGACTAGAGACTCAAGACTCAAAGAATAATATAATGTGAGAAAAGAGGAAAAGGAATAGAGAATAGAGGGAATTCATGATGCTCGGAATGTGATGGTGCAGTGGTACAGGAGCATTTTTCGTAGTACGATACACACAATAATACAGAGTAAGCAATTGCCATGGATGTTACGTGGACGATTGTCTGTCGAAACCAAAACGAAAAACTACTCTACCCGTTCACTCTCTTCTGTATTCAGTATTCACTATTACTAGTTACTACTACTTCTACTACTACCTTTGAATTTACATTTCTGTATAAATCTACCCGTCACATTCTTAATTCACAATGACGATCAGGAGAATCTATAATATAAGGTAATGTAATGTACTCTTCATGTGAGTGTACAACACAAATGTGTACAACACAAATGTGTACAACACAAATGTGTACAACATCACTAAGTAATTTCTAAATCTAAATCTAAATCTGTAGGTTGCAGGTTCACAAACTCAATAATACATGCATCTAAAATCTACATCTACATATATCTATTATCTATGTATAGACATATTTTAGGATAAACGAAAGAATTGATATTATTATGTGCATATGTGTGCTTACTTATTCTTATTCAAACTCATACTTTATGGGGTACACAATGAGAGACAAACATTTGAAAAACCAACAATAAATGAGCTGGCATTGTAAAAGTGTTCCTGATTGTAATTTTTACAGCATTATCATGTAAATTTACAGATATACATGCATTGAGTAAGGAGTATGGAGAAAGGGTAGAAAAGAACTAGAGTTAGAGTTAGAGATGGAGAAGAAGGAGATAGATATTTGTAATTTATAATCGGAGGAAAAGAGATGTAGAAGAGGGAATAGATAAGAGGAGAGACAGTTAGGCTATGAGCTAAGGCTAAGGCTAAGAAAAGTGAACAGAACAGAGCTGTTTTCCTCACATTGTTCCCCTCCAAAATAATTTTTTGTCTCTTTTTTTTCTACTCACTCCAGCAATAATAATATTATTACTATTATGTCCAAAATATTATTATCATCATATCAAAGTAAGAAATACATCTATAGATCTAATATCTATAACAAATATGTGTATAAAGTATAGAGTATAGAGTACGAATGCAGAATATTGAATACTGATGATGAGAGCTGAGAGAGCAGGACAGTCCATATGAACCATTGTTAAATGATCCAACAAAAATTTGATTGATAGATCAATCTCAAGTAAGAAAAAGAAAAAAGTTCAAAATGCTTTGCATTCCATAAACATACAACGTGAAAAATAAACTATGGGATTTTTTTTATACATAATAGAATAAAATATATTCTCCTGTTTTCTGCATCTCAACTCTCAATTCTTAGTATTTTTATGCATGTGTTTTAAGCTGCATAACTTGTGTATTCGATTAAATGAACATGCATCTTTTTTACAAACTTATATAAAAAGATAAAAATTATGCAATAATAATATTGGTCATTTATCATGTATAGTAATACTTTTTAATGAGATGAAGTAAAAGAATAAAAATAAAAGTATTGCATACTGTATAGTAAATAGTAACTCACCCCGCCAGATGAAAAGAAGAGATGAGAGACATGATGAAAATATGGAATAAATCCATCACGACGAGTAATAATAATAATCTTGGAGCGAGACGAACCAATCAACTATTAATAATATTATCATGTTCAGATCTTCTGATCGTCAGCTGTAAACTTTGGAAGATGGCATTTGATGATCACTTAATAATCAATAATGAAGGGAGTTTATAATAAACAGTTTTTTTCTGTCTTGTGTTTTCTTTCAGTCAGTCTCAATGTTCAATATAAAAATGTGTATAATGTATACATATATGTATGTATGTAAGAATATGTATTGTATATATTATTATGCATGTATACAGATGTGTGTATTCATACAAGCATGTCGTGTATATCCATCGAAATTCAAGTAATAAGTCGAGTTTTTAATTTAATTGGAGGACTTGACAATAAATTCAAACTATTCTTTCGTGTGTGGGATCTTCTTTTATTTTATTGTTGGTGCTTGACGTTGGAAGTTGGACTTTGGACGTTGGACTTGGGATGTTGAAGTGAAGAATTTTCATTGAGTTGAGTTGAATGGAATTTTGTAGATCAGCTTCAGGTTCAGCTCTGGATTTTCTTGTTGTCTTTGTTACTTTGACTTGGACTTGTGTGCAAATTGTGACAATGGGTAATAAGATTGTAGAAATTATAAGACATTCATGCTCCTGACATGCTGACCAGAACTTCACTTTTTAAATGTTGCTCACTTACTTGTGTCGAGCGACGATGTGGATGTCGAGTCCAGTAGACAGTCGACAAGCACACGCAACACACACAACAACAACAGTAATAATAATAATAATAGTAATAACAAGATGACTTTCTTTTTCTTTTTGCTCTTTCTGTTGTATAATGTATTTAGAAAAAAAATAGTCACCGAGAGGATAAAATGACAAGTTTTCTTGTCCGGGTGTCTCTGAGTCGTGTAATTACGTGGATTTGCTGACAGCCACCATATTTAGCAAAGCTACAAAGATACAAAAACACACATAAACAAAGCAGACCGAGAGACTACAAAAATTGTTATTTTTTCTATCTTGTTTTCTTTAAACTCTGATTCTGGCTCTGATTCTGGTCAACAATAAAGTTGATAATATGAAGTTGAAGATGACAGCAAAAAAGACTACGAAGAGGACGACGAGTTTATACTTAGCAAAGAAGAACCACACAAGTGGAAAAGTGATATCTTGATAGAGGTCATTAAATAAAGTTGAGTTGGTCAACTTGATAGGCCATCATCATACGATGTGTAATCTATCCATCTGTATAAAAAATGCAACTATATGCAACACAAAGTACATTTGTTTTACACACAAACAAATAAATAGGAAGAATAAAGAACAAAAAAAGTTTCCGTTTTCTTGGATAATATTCTTCTTATTATCTTATTAATAGTCACAGTCAAAAGTCAAGAGACAAGAGACAAAGTCGGAGACAGTTCACGCAGAGATTCATACACGAGACTGTTTGTACATCATAAATTCAAGTGCGTGCGCCTCTTATAGTGTACACACTTATATGTGTATAATGTATATGTATATGTATAGATATATAGTTGATATATACTTGATCTTTTATATTCGGTGTTTTGTGTTTTGTGTTGTATGATCTTGAGAATTTGATATCTTATTCACTATTCAGTATTTCAGTTTTCCCAACAAGTTTATTTCCTTGTTGTTTGTGGTCTGGGAAAAAATAAACTTGCAGATTTTATCTTTTGTCAAAAATAAAAATGTCCACAGTCTACCGTCTACAGGAATCTGGGTAGAAAAAAACAATGTAGAGATATTCTGCACCCTGGACAGTAGAGGTTGTTGTCTGGAGTCAGTCCAAATTTAAATTATAATGGCGGGATGATGACGACGATTATAAGGATGATAATGATAATGTTGATGATGAGATTGAGATTTTATCACGTCTACTAACGACACTCCTATTATCTTAAATCTACACACAAAACAGGGGTAAGAGTTTTATAAATATAGTTTAAAATCAAGTCTCTCCACTCTCCACTTTCTAGTCTAGCAAGCTAAACTTTCACAGGAATATCTGTATCTAGTTTTTAGTATTTTCTTTTGAACAAGGAGGAGGAAGCTGATGTAGATTTTCACTGTTCGGTGTTCCGTGCTTCAATATCAAATATCAACTAAACTTTGTCTTTGATTTCTACCCTTTCACAACCCAACAACAAACAAACAAACAAGCACACTCGCGATGCAACCGTAATGAGCCGTAGCTGTAGCTGTATTGTGGTGGAATGTCGTGTCACCTCTCTCAAAACAACGAATGAGAACTTTTATGCACGTAGACTGAAGAGGATTCAAGTTGAAGTGGTAGACACTCTGGACTCTTCTTGTAAATTTTATTATGGATTACAGGATTACAGATTACACAGGATTATACAAAAATAATAATAATACTTTGTATATTATAACGAAAAAATGGGGCAAAAATGTATAAAAATATACGAGAAACGTTCACATGCGTTATTTTTCTCCGGGCTGAGAAAAAAGTCTGCTGCCAGGATTTTTTCAAGAGTGGCAAAGGCGAAGAAGTAAGTAAATAAGTAAGCAAGCAGGCAGTATAGAAGGAAGGATGAATAGATAGATAGATAGATGGATAGATCCTGGATATATTTTACCATGCGCTGTGCATAGGAGAATAAAGCTGTAGTTTGGAGTTTGTAGTCTGTTAATGTGTAGTACATTGTACATTGTACATAGGAGGTAGTGCATTGCATTACACAGTACACAGTACACAGTCTCTCTCTCTCTCTCTCTCTAGACAGAACGCATCAACTTTTCCCTTCAGCTTTCCAGGTATATAATATATAATACTGTACATGTGCATAAAGTCTCCTAGTCTCAAACAGCCACAGACGATGCATAGACGTAGACATTAGACGTAAACGTAAACCTACAGAGTACAGAGAGGTACCTATTTCACATTCACCTATCGTTCACACACACACACACACACACACACAATGTACACAACACACAATACACATACCAAATACCAATACCAATACACGTAGCTATTTTGTAGGCAATGTTTGTACTGTATATCCTAGGTGTATAGGCTGTAAATGCCCCTCACATACAATATAATATAATATGTATGTATGTATGTAGGGAAGGATATATGGTGCATTGTGTACGGTGTGTATGTTAACACATACATACATAGTACATAGGATTTGGAACAACTACATTAGCTAGATAATGCTTTTAAGTTCTCCTCTCTTCAATTGTATTGTAGTGTATTGTACAATATTTTGTATCTCAGACCTCTTAGTCCTTTGGATTCTGGATTCTGGATATTGGATATATAATAATAGTAAAGTAGTAGTAGTAGTAGTGGTGGTGGTAGTTGTAAATATTTAATATATATTAAGTACTCAGGTATGTCCCACGATCCTCAATCCTCAATCCTCAGTCCACAGTCCACAGTCCACAGTGCGTGTACCCCAAAGTATAGATGGATATATAGGGAAATGTGTATCAGTAATAATAATCCATGTAAAAAGTTAAAGGTTGAGGTCGGTGTATTTATGCACATATGTACCTGTACTTGTATGATATGGCATGGGTCGGTTATCAACTAAATGTACTGGACTGGCCTGCCTGCCTGGACTGGATATGATGATGGTCGGCCTATCTCATATCTCTGAGCTTAAATAATTTGAGTAAATGTAATGACTAATATGTAGACGTGCGGCCGCTTCATTCTCCATCCTCCATTCTCCATGTTCTTGCAATACTGAATACTGGTAATGCTTACGTGCATGGAGGAAAAGGAGGCTGGCGGGTAGAAAAAGTATACATGTATACATGTATGTATTATGTATAATGTATAGGAACGTTGAACATTGAACTACATAAATCCAAAAACTCTGACCAAGTTCCAAGAGGAGAGAGTCTCTGTCTGTGTGTGGGTTCTGGATTCTGGATTCTGGACTTTTTAGCCTGCCTTCTTGTCTTGTCCTCTCCTGTCCTCTCCAGCGCTGTTCTGTTCTGTTCGGCTCTGGCTTGTCTTGTCTTGTCTTGTGGCTCTCCAATATGTCTCACATAATTCACATCTTCACAGCTCTTCTTCTTCTTCTTCTTTCTTTTCCAAACTCTAAAACTCCAAACCCTGGGAGATTCATTACACCTTGTCTCATTTCATTTCACATTTTAGGTGCAAAACAGACTTATCATCAAAAGAACACAGATACAAAAAAATATTGATTCTTTTAATGAAAATAAATAATATCTGTACAAGGTACAAGACTTTGATCTTTGATAATTAATAGTTCACAAGATATGAATATGATAAAAATGATATGCTACATGCTACATGGAATTATTATAAACTCAATGAAATGATGACAATATCTTTACAACTCTGTCATCTGTATTTAAAAGACTGTAAACTGTAATGCGTATAAAGATGAAGATAAAAGTAATTTAACTGTGGATAAGGATCACGGTTACTGATGTGGACTGACTAAATCCATGGATTCGGATTTGGAAGTAGATGAAGATGGATTTTGAAAATATGAAGAGCACATACTGAAACTACTTTGTGTGTAGTGTGTAATATACATAATACATAATATACATCTCCAATCTACATACTACATACTGCATACAAGTAGGTTTGAATGGGTGTTTTCCTGCTGGAGGCTACACTTTAGAAAGCATTCAGTATTCAGTATATTATACTTCCTAACTTAGATTATACATAATACATTATACACAAGTATTTTACATTTTGTGGATGGATCGTGTAATGTAATGTGTAGATAAGTGTGTATACATAATACATATATGTATGGATTATCCGTATTTTCCATGGGCGCATTTTCCTTGAGCTTTTAGAAAATAGAGAGAAAGAAAGAAAGAAATGAAGAGAGAAGAAGAATGCCAAGTCAAGTGCATGAAAATTATCACAACATTTTAAAAAGCGACACATATCCATCCATACCTATTACTTATCAAACTGGATTGCATTTCCAATTGGAATATTTTGAACAGGGTTTCTGGATCAAATTAAATCATGGATGCCTGTCCTGAGTCTTGAGTCTTGAGATTTGAGATGGCTGGCTGGCTGCCTAGATGCTTAGCTGCTTTAGCATATGGCAATCTCTTTATTATATACTTTACATCCTCATTCTCGCATTTGAAATGACACAACAACAACATCATCATCATCCATGTAGGTTTCCCTCTTGCCTTTTCTTCTCCCTACATCTCTCTTAAATGAACCTCATTTTCATTTTCATCTTCATCTTAAACGAAAATCTTTGTTTATTTTCAGGGACGTAATTAAAGAGCAGTATTTTTTTTAGTTCTTATCTACATTCTAAATTCTACACTCTCTATACACACCGCTCTCAAAAGAGACTTTCGGTAGGTATATCCATGTACAATGTACACTGTACAATGTAAAAAGTTCATAAAGAGCACATACTGAAACTACTTTGTGTGTA